>CABHPP010092702.1:12522-23438 GCA_902168425.1 Peromyscus attwateri | reverse complement strand
CACCCTTCCTTTCTACCCTAGTGGACATGACTGTTCCCTTACAATTTCCACTGTTGAGATTATAAATCATGCATTTTAAGGATAAGTAGACTGCCCAGCTGTGAGGAATCGAAGCTTCCAGATGCTTCACTGCTGGGCAGCAGAGAAGGGAACATGATGGGGTCTCCATAAAAGCTGATATACAAGATGGGCCATTAAGTTTCAGTGGCTTGCCAATCTTTCCCAGGGGAGTCAGCTCTTGGATTTCCCTGCAGGCAAGGAGGCAGCATCTAAAACAGAGGCTTCTTAGAGAATGTGAAGAAGCATAGACTCCAGTATTCTGAAGGGGCTGAGCAAATGTTAGGTTTGTTAGTTTTAACTGCTGATGCAGGTTGACTTGAACCTGACAGTGGACAGATCAAGTTCACCATCATGTCAGTCCAGAGACACAAGGACCAGGGAAGTTGGGTTAGTTTAACCACAGCTGATATTGTGCTGCCCAGCAAGGTAAGCACTGTCTCGTGTGGCTGTGGACGAGTTTCCCATCTGGATTAGACAGTTCTATGTATATAAAATATAACTATATTTTGTAGACTTAGAAAAGATACAGCTACTTTGAATTTTTTTTTCATATTGCTTACATGTTGAAATGGGATTTAAGTGTGTTCTGGCAAAGATGAAATATATTGATAATATGAATTTCACCTGCATATTTATTATTATTTTTAATGTGACTGTTAGAAAAATTTAAATTACATATGTGGCGTATATTATATTTTCGTTGGATATTGACAAGCAAGACTGATACTCGTGTAAATGTCAGTTTTGAGGTATACACCCTACACCAATCTATATAGCAGACCTCACAGGTCCACATCAGATGGCCTGGGTTTGAGTCACGGCTATGATGGTATTCAGGTGTGGTATTGGTTCAGATGTTTACATTTCATTTGTCCTTCTGCTAAGTTAATATGGCAGTAGTACCGCCTGTATAGACTTACAAACGTTAAATGGCATCATTCACGTCAAGTACTTAGAATTGGGCTAGCCTGGGAGCTCAGTGAGTCTTAACTGTCATAGTTGTTATTTTGGTGGCTGTTGACTTAAAACCTGAAGACATGTAGATGGGAACCAGGCAAGGAAAGAAACAAGAAACCAATGCTCCGGTTGGCGGCAGTGGTGGTGGCGCACTCCTTTAATCCCAGCACTTGGGAGGCAGAGGCAGGCGGATTTCTGTGAGTTTGAGGCCAGCCTGGGCTACCAAGTGAGTTCCAGGAAAGGCACAAAGCTACAAAGAGAAACTCTGTCTCACAAAAACAAAAAAAAAAAAAAAAAAAAAAAAGAAAGAAAGAAACCAATGCAGTGGTGGTCAAGGTAGCTCACACTCATAGTACTAGCTCTTGGGAGGTGGAGGCTGGAAGATTAGGCGTTCAAAGCTAGCTTCAGGTACATAGTAAGTTCAAAGCTCTGTGGGGCAACAAGAGAAACTGTCTCAAACAACAAAACAAAACCCAAACCACAAAGCAGTGCAGCCTCTTCTCCAGGGATAATGATTGTTAGAGGTAGGGATGCCGAGCCTGTTGGGCCAAGCAGGGAATTTGGATAGCGTATTCAGTGTTCAGTTGGGTGGTGTCTGGCCCACTCTCCTATCACAATGCTGTGTGCCAGGAACCTTTGATTTACTTAACAATGGCCCTGAAGTAGAACCATGATGTTGCAATTTGGATGTGCCACAGATAGCTGTGAAGGGCTTATTTTTAGTGTGAAGGTGAAAAGATAATTGCACACCTAGGTTGCTGAGATCTGGTGTAGTTATTATTAATCTTCAATCATGTCTGATGTATACATTAGCCCTTAGCATGAGGTACGGATGTAAACATAGCACACATATTGTTCTGCACGCTCTGAGATGTCATGTATGCACTGGGATGTGGAGTGGATCCCTGGGGCCTTTCTTGCTTGCTCATTCTACTAAGATTTCCTCCTCTCATTCTCGTTTTCAGAGTTCTCTTTGGGAGGCCTTTACCCACTGCTTGCAGAACTGCCCCAGTGTGTAGACAGATGATTCTAGGGTTTATTTCCTGTTCCCTCCATTCTGCCAGGCCAGAATGCCTTCTTGACGGCTCCTCCATCCCTCTCTTGTTTCTAATTTTTGTTTTGTGGGATCATAACCTGAAAACGTAAGACAAATTGAGTGAATTGTTCAGTCGATGTCATATTTTAAGCGTTTCTTGTTTTATCTGGGGTAGGGTCATTGGTTTTTTTTTTCCCAAATAATTTTTATATTTATGATATCTTTTTATCTTGCTTTTGTTAGAAACATGGGGAATGTTAAAAGCTTAAGGGAGAAAAGAACGACCGTAGACACAGCTTGTTGCATGTTGTGTTTTTGAACGTATTTCTTGTGAATTTGAGACATCTACACCAAGGAATTGTCTTAGATTGCCCTCTTAGTGTAAGGTGCAGAGCTTCTTGTGTCTTTTGAGTACAATGGGATGTGGCACAATGCTGCTGCCACAGCAACTTGTGTAGCCCAGGCTGGCCCCAATCTCCTGATAGCCTCCTGTTTGAGCTTTCTTCGGGCTAGGAAGACAAGCATGAGCCACCATGTCCGGCTCTGGGTTTAGATGACTTTGAGGCTCTCTATGTGCATTGCCCTGGCGTTTCCTTATTGCGTTGCGTCAAGTGCGAACGTCAGAGATTCTTTCCTCACAGAGTTGCCTCCTTGTGAAGTTGATTCTCAGTATGGCAGAAGCTTGGGTCTGCTGGAGATGAAGCCTATGACCCTGCAGAGTAGTTCCATGGGACTACAGAAGTTTTCTATCCCCCCACCCCCCCTTTTTTTTTTTTTTTTGAGACAGGGTTTCTATGTGTAGTTTTGATGCCTGTCCTGGATCTCTGTAGACCAGGCTGGCTTCAAATTCACAGAGATCCGCCTGGCTCTGCCTCCCGAGTGCTGAGATTAAAGGCGTGTGCCACCACCGCCCGGCTGAAGTTTTCTATCCGAAGTTGCTGGTGCTGAGTGGAAAGAATCCTGGCCTGGCCCTGATGTGTCTCCAAGAAGATTTTGGAAAGCCACTTAGCTTCTGTTAGCCTTGTCTGCTCACGGGGAACAAAGGAGATGTACAATCTTTACTTCAGGATGTCTGGGTGAGGGTCAGGTGAGACCGTGCACATCTGACTGCCACATTGGGCCCTACCATAAAATTCCATTTCAGATGTGTTAGTAGACACAACAGCAGAGGTCATAGATGTGGAACCAAAGAAAAGCTTAGATTTTTCTGACCCTTTTCCTAAGTGACCGTTTATGTCAGTCCGTTTTCCATTATTGGAACGAAACACCAAAAATAGTCAACTTGAAAAGAGAAAAAAAAAAACTTGGTATAGTGGTATGCACCTCTACAGTGCTGCTCCAGAGGTTGAGGCAGGAGGATTCTGATTTTGAGGCTACCCTCAGCTGTGTACTGAGACACTATTTTTAAGAGAAAGACAAGGTGGGGATGGGGAGGGAGAGGCTGGTATCTCAGGATTCCTTCAAGGGATCCCTTCTCAAGGGCATGCTCTGTAGGACCTAAAACCTCTGACTAGGCCCTGCCCACTACCTAAAGGTTACACCGCCTCCCAGTAGTGCCTTCCTGGGTTGTGGGTCAAGCTGAGGGCCCAGTCTTTAATACATGGTCTTTTGGAGGGCAGTCCAGGTACAGAGCGAGTAGTATTTCCTACAGCTACACAGCCTTGCTGGCTGGGATGAAGACTTAGGCCAAGTGGTTTGCAGCTCTTCCCCTGCCATGTGTCTGCCACGGAAAATGATGAGTGCTAGAGATGCACCCAGTCCCCCCTTGAGCCACTCCTTCTAGTTAAATGACCTTGGGCTAATTGTTTCACTGAGGCTTTAGTTTTGTTTTCTGTGAAACACCACAGCTCCTGACTACTCTGGTGAGTGTGTGTGTATGTGTTGATCCAGGCAGTGCCTGCGGCTTGTGTGGCCCAGTGCCCAGCCCTGGAGACTCTTGGTTGAGGTCAGTCACCTCCCATGGACCCAGAAGCCTCGATCTGCCTTACAGAGTCCACCCAGCCTGCATTTTAGCTTCTCAAGCTGCCTTGCTTGGCGTTTGGCTGGATTTGTTCATAGTTAGGAATCTTCCGAAGTCAGAAGGGATCCATCCAGGCCTGTCATTAGACAAATGACAAAGTGAGGATCCAGATGGTGAGGAACTATTTGGGAAGCTCTTAACTCTTCCCACTTAATATGCGAAGGAGGAACACACACACACACACACACACACACACACACACACACACACACACAGATTTATACCCAAACATACATACATAGATGTACATAGTCATCTGGAAGGATGTATGGAAGTGATTGTAATCATGGCTGCTTGTAGGAGGAACCGTTGGGGACAGCAAGGATGCTTCAGCTCTATTGTGTGACTTCGTGTGTCTTTCTGCTGTTGGAAAAGATTACCATTTGTATTTTTTAGTTTTTTGATGTCAGGAAACAAGGCTTTTGCAGGGGTGTGGGGATGGGATCTCACATAGCTCATGCTGACCTATGAAGCCAGGGATCCTTCTGCCTCCACCTCCTTTGTGCTGGAATGGAAGGCATGTACTGCCATCCCCGGGTTTGTGCATTTCTAGGCATCAAATCCAGGGCCTAGTGCCTGCCAGGCAAGCACTGTACTGAGCTCCATCTGCAGACACAGGACATCGTTTTTTAAAAGTCCACCAGGTAAATACAGACCTTAGGATAACCATCTAACTTACTATTTCAGGTTTTCATGGAAGCCCTAAGAGAATTTAGAAATACATCTATTCTACAGTTGTCTCTGGGAAACCAGGTCATCTGACTTCTTAGCCTGAGTGCTTGGTGTCACTTACTTGCACAACCTTTGACCCTTTGCTGACTGCTCATCTCCCTCCCCCCCAAAGCTGCCATCCTAAACTGCGGTCCTTGGGTAGTGCTGGGTAGCCTGAGTACCCACCTCTTCCCTTGCCCCTTCCCTGGCATGGCACTAATGCAGAAGGAAGCAGTGAAGTGTGCTCCCTCTCCTCAGTGGAACCCAGGCCTGTTCCAAACATTTCAGGCCTCCTCTGCCATCACACCAGGGCTTGGCTGCTTCCGGAGGCCCCACATGGTGTTGGAAGCTCCTTGGAAACATTTCCCAGTTTCTTTCTGGCCCCTAGAATAAAGCCCCTCCTTTACCTCTCGGACACCGAGTCTTAGGGCTCATTGGAGTTCAATCCTCAGTGGCCCCTGCAGGAACAGGAACAGAAAGGCTGAGTCCCCTACCCCCTACCTTCCTCCTTCCTCCCGAAGGCCTTTGATCTTCATCTTGATGCAGAGCTCCATCCCTCTCCCACACCCCAGCCCCATTGTTGCATCTGTGGGCCAGGCTGTTAGGGACCACCAGTTACTGCGCTGTGGAAGCCATCTAGTTCAATAGTGAGCAATATTTCACTGCCCAATGGCCAATTCAGGAAGCATAAATAGGTTTATGGGCCCATTTTCCACTTCTCCATTTAACATAGAAAGACCATATTGATCTACAGTGGGGGGATGGGGTGGGGTGGCAGGTTCTACCTCCTCTCTACTGAGCCCCTCCCTGTTGTCCAGAAAGCCAGTTTGAAGCCTGCTCTTTCTCTTCACACTCAAAGAGAACGGAGAGGCACGGGGTGGAGATGACATTTCTGAGGGTCTGCAAAGTTCAAGACATTCTTGTCTGAAAATAACAATAGCGACGAGGACGAGAGTAGGTGAGAATTATGGCAGCAATCACGGACAAGAACTGCAGCTATAAAGTGGGGTCTTCTGCCACCTGGGCTGGGGAGCCTGGAGGTCTCTCTTCTCATCTTGGCACGAGCCCTGGTGGTGGTTGTGTTTCTGCTTGGCCAGAGGCATATTTTGAAATTTAAACGAGAAAGCAAACAAGCCTTGCTTTTATAGACGTGTCAGAAAACTTACATTCATCCTCTACGTGGTGGTTGGGGGAGCCCAGACAGGCCAAGTTTCCCTTTAGACATGGGGACATGGGGAATGGACACTTGCACATGCACACACAGAGAGAACGTCTCCATTCATCGGGATAAAGCTGGCAAACTGGCAATGGGGTGGTGTGTCCTGCACCCTATGTTTTACCTGTGTCCTCGTGGCCAGTTTGTTATCCTTTGAAATGAAAAACAAACTGAGAAGATGGGCTGTTTATTCCTGTTAAAAATAATGGCCTACCAGATGCCGTTCCAGGATCTGCACCTCAATCAGCTAAAGGCTTTTGGATCTTCTGCCCAGAATGCCGCTTCACAAGTGGAACTTGTTAGCATCGGAGCCAAGTATAATAATAATGAGTCAGGTCCGGACTACAAAGGGCTCTGTGATGAGCAGAAAGTAATTATTGCACATTGCAGATAATAAAACCTTTAATAGATACTTAGAAACATATACATATATATATTTTTAATGGGTGGTCTCAACAACCAAAAAATACACATTACCATTGCAGAATCCAGCCTCCATTGCCTGGAGGTTGTTCTGAAAGGATTGGTAGCCAGTTGGAGGAACTCCCTGGTAAACGGTACTTCCCAGACACCTTTCCGGACAGGAGCTGCCAGAGGCCCTTCAAGCACACAGGCTTCCAGGCGTTGCCTCTCAAGACTCCACACTCTGCATCTGGTCTGCTAAGAGACTGGCTTCTCATCCAGCACAGACCTGGCTTTCTGGAGCTGAACAAGATCTATATCTTAGCTCATCACTTACCAGCTTTGAGAATATGAGAAAAGGCTAGCTCCTGTCCTGTCCCCATCTGTAGTGCGAGAGCACGGATGCTGGACTGGAGCCTCTAAGAGGTATCGTGGCATCTTAGGGCTGCCACCTCCCGTGGCCACAAACTGGTCAGTGATGCTCAGTGACAGATATTTTCCTTTCCACAGTAGTAGACCCCACTCTAACTACTTGCATAGGGGCCCTGTTTCTGAATATGGCCATAGCCAAAGTTCTGTTTAATATATGGAGTTTGATGAGACTGGCCTTGAACTCTTAATCTTCCTACCTTAAGCCTCCTGAGTTCTGAGATTTATGGACAGGTATTCCAAAACCTAGCCTGTTTCCTTCTTATGTTTTTATTTGCCTACCTAGATTGAGAGCCTAGCAAGGAGAGGTGCTGGGTGATATCTGTGTTCCCAAGGACAGGGATAAGATTCACTCTACACTGGTCTTCTCTCCCTGTGCTCAGTGCAGACATCACTAGTTGATCATGACCTCTTTTTCCTTCAACTCTGAACCCAGCCCCAAGATTGCATTTTAGGTAGCAGCCCACAAGCCAGTTGACATAACTGTTATCACCCACTGGCGTTCTATCCGTAGTGCCTCCTAGGTTCCTGGAACATGATCTGGGCTCAGCAAAGGATGTCTGGAATGATCCAGTCTCTGAAAACACTGAGTGATGGCTTTGTCACTGCAGTCAGTCTTGATTTGACTTACACTTGAAGGAGGTGAATACAGTTCGTGTGTTAGCTAGATAGGGTAAGTCGAAGGTGGTTTGATATTCATGGAGTCAGTGGAGAGTGTTTGGGGGACAAAAGTAGAGCACTGTGCCGGGTGTTAGTGGTGTGAGCCTTTAATCCCAGCACTTAGGAGGCAGAGGCAGATGGATCTCTGCGAGTCTGAGGCCAGCTTGGTCTACAGAGTGAGCTCCAGGACAGCCAGGACCACACAGAGAAACGAACAAACAAGCAACAACCCAGCAACAACAACCAAAACAGCACTGCTGAGCGGAACCCGTAAGGAGGTGCAGGGCAATAACAGTGTCACCCTCTTTATTCTCTTGTCTGCTGTGGGTTCAACTCTTGGCCTTTCTGGGTTCGGATGATGGCTGTTCCTCAAGCAAGGAGTGACAGGGAGTGGTCGAAGCCTCCAGGGTCTGTAGGGCAGGCCTGACCAGCAGGCTGCTAAGTGGCCTTTGCACACGCAAGCCTGCTGTCTCCTATCATCCCAGGGGCCCTGCCATGCCCAAGGGCATGGATGAGACAGCACAAGTCAGGGCCGGTGCTGTGAGATCGTACGCTGCAGTTTTGCTCAACAAGCAAAATATTCCATCATTTTTTTTTTCCTACCTCCCTCGGCCCTGCCCTGGGGACTTTTAGGAACTGCCTACTTTTCTCTTGTGGAATGCGACAGGCTGTGGGGACAAGCCAGCTGCTCCTACCCTACCTCTGCTGTCCACTCCAGTCCAGGGACGAAGTAATATCAATTCCCCTCTTCTTCCTCCCTCTTAATCGTTCTTTTTGCTAGAGCTCAAATCCAAAGCCGTGTACACGCTAGACGAGCGCTCTACTGCTGAGCTTATGCCCCAGGCTTAGATCTTTCAGGTTCAGCACCACCCTTCCCATCTTCACCCTGGCCTGGGCAGGCCCCAGTCCAGGAAGTAGAGTTGATCCTACAGACATATTCTTTTCTAGAAGCTAGCTTTCAGCTCTTTCCATTTTGGCTGGGCCTGGCCCTGGGCAGATGTGAAGCCAGTCTCTGGGGGAACATACCTGGGTATTAGTAATGCTGGTAGTCATCCAGTCCAGTGATTCTCAAATAAAGTGGACATCGCTGTGACCTGGAGAGCTTGTTAAACTTTGGAAGCTCATCCTTTGGGTGAGAGGATTGGTCTCCAACAAGCTCATGGGTGACCATGGAACTAAGAACCTCTTACTTCACTGTGAGTGTGGTCTAGAATATTCTGCCTCCAAATAGCCCCTGTCTCTGCCTCTACTCTGCTTGAATCTCACTGCCCAGGTACAACTGCCTTCCTGGACTACTTCTGCTATGGCCTTCTCACGACCTGCCACTTGAAAAATTGCAAACAACCCCCTTCCAGTCTCTTCAAACTCTCACTTTCCCGTGAGTACAGTTCAGTGAGAGGCCTAGCTTGTGTAAGACCCGGGGCTCCATCTCAAATACTGGAAAAAAAATTCTCAAGGCATGAGTTTTATCCTTAGCACCAAAACAAGACAAACAAGCAAACAAGCAAGCAAGCAAACAAACAAAAAAACCAAAAAACCAAACAAACCCAAAACTGTAAAAGCTAAACCCTCTCCAGCAGTCATATTGCAACTTTCCACTCTTGAAACCCTGAGCTGACTGGCCCTGCGGGTCTCCGGTCTCATGTCGTTGTCCCTTTTCTTGTTACTCAGCACTTGAGACTTTGGGTAGCTCACCTGCCCTTTTCTGTGTATTCCAGGACCTTTGCACTTCTAAGAACACTCTTCCCCTAGCTCTGTAGAGGGCTAACTAAGTTTTCCTCTTCCTCTTCCTTGTCTTCTTCCTCTTCTTCCCCCTCCCTTCTTCTCTTCCCCTTCCATTCCTCCTCCTTCTCCGTCTTTTCTGGTGTTTGGGGTTGAACCCATGGCTAGTCCCATTCTCCCCCCCCCCCCCCCTTATCCTGGAGGAGTTATTGCCTCCCATCTAATAGGCCCATTCACTAACCTTCATCACATTCTGTCACCGAGCACTGTTGAGTTCAAACCCATGTCCCTGACAGTATGGGTTGTGGCTCCAGCCAGTGAAAAAAAATAAGTATAGGCAGCTTATTTTGC
The DNA here is from genome assembly GCA_902168425.1 of Peromyscus attwateri. Taxonomy (NCBI): domain Eukaryota; kingdom Metazoa; phylum Chordata; class Mammalia; order Rodentia; family Cricetidae; genus Peromyscus; species Peromyscus attwateri. The sequence continues at coordinate 13,874 of CABHPP010092702.1, read as the reverse complement.
CTCTTGTTTTCAGTGTGGTTCCTCCCCACAAGGCTGGAAGTGGTGTCTCCCATTCTCTAAGGTGCTGTGCATTTATGGGGTGATTTGTACATGGTTGAAGGAGTGGAGCGTGAAAGGATGCCCCATTAGTGAACATAGCTTCACTCTGCCAGAAGTAAGGCCTTCTGAGGGCAGGTTGCTTGCTTGGCAAGTGCCAGGGCTCTTTGGAATCCTGTTCCATTTCACAACCAACGGACAACCCTGCTTGCCTCTAGCCATCATTATCACCTGACGCCGCACAGGGAATGCCTGGGTTTCTGGGTGGGGGCGGCCAGTGAGCAGAAAGAGGCCTCGGGCTGTCTTCCAGCTCAGCCCTGTATTCCACATCTGCAGCTTGCTTCTTCACCTGCCTGCTCACTCACTTGCCTGATCCCTCCCTCCTTCCCTCATTTCTTTTTTTTTTTTTTGGTTTTTCGAGACAGGGTTTCTCTGTGTAGCTTTGCACCTTTCCTGGAACTCGCTTGGGAGACCAGGCTGGCCTCCAACTCACAGAGATCCGCCTGGCTCTGCCTCCCGAGTGCTGGGATTAAAGGCGTGCGCCACCAACGCCCGGCCCCTCATTTCTTTCATTGGTTTTGTTTCTTTTCTTTCTGAGACAGAGTACATGCTGGCCTCAAAGGCATGGCAATCCTTCTGCCTCAGCATCCTAAGTGGTGGAATTACAAGTGTGGGCTATCATCCTTTACTGAAATGGATTTTAATCTTTAAAGGAGGGAAGAAAGTATTTCAGGTAGACCTCAGCTACTGCTGACACTTACAGACTTTATTTTTCTTCTCCTGTTGGGAACTGAACCTACTTGCTCACGTATGCTAACTGTGAGTTCTGAGCTCTAGAAAATGCTGTTTTGAAATTTTCTGTTGACTTTTGATATTTTAGGGAGGTTGTGGATAACTGTACTGTACTGTATTTTGTCCCCTACACCAATTATTGTTATATTATTTCTTTAAACAATTATTTTGTTTAAAGAGGAAAAAGGAAATCCAGGCCTGGTGGAACATACCTATAATCCCAGTACTTGAAAGGTAGAGGCAACAGGAGGATTGCCATGAGTTTGAGGCTGTCCTGGACTACAGTGTGAGACTCTGTCTCAAAAAGCCAAAAAGAAAAGAAAGATAAGGGCAGAGAGGAAGGAAGGATAGGGACTTGAGAGAGAATGATTATGAACACGAGCTTTCACTGAGGCCTTGATTGTCAGGTGGAAGATCTTTTTTCTCCCTTCCTTCCTTCCTTCCTTCCTTCCTTCCTTCCTTCCTTCCTTCCTTCCTTCTCTCTCTCTCTCTCTCTCTCTCTCTCTCTCTCTCTCTCTCTCTCT
>CABHPP010092702.1:0-12512 GCA_902168425.1 Peromyscus attwateri | reverse complement strand
TCTCTCTCTCTCTCTCTCTCTCTCTCTCTCTCTCTCTCTCTCTCTCTCTATGAGATGAGATCTCATGTAGCCCAGCTTAGCCTCACATAGCCAAGACCAAGAATGAGTTTGAATTTCTGAGCCTCTTGCCTCCTGCCAAATGCTGGAATTATAAACCTTCACCTGGCTTCCTTTCATTATTGCTCTCTGGACTGATCCCGAGGTGGGAGGCTGAAACTGGCCAGAGGAAGATCTTGTCACAGGTCATGGCTGGGACTCCCACTGTGTCCTAGCATTCATTCCTGACCTGCCATGAGCCTTCTTGGCTTTGTTTTGTGCTGGGTTGTGAATATGAGATGTGGTCCTAACGGGCTATATGACTGTTTATGTGGATACATAATGCATGCCCACGTGTTCCTCACAAATTTTGGGCAAACCCTGGTTGCCTTTTCCAAAGCACTTATCTGGGGAGGCTGAGAAGGCTGGCAGCACCCTGATTCTGCTCCTGAGCAAGGGGCCTGTCACTGGGGACGGTTGAGAGGTAAAGTGATTGGCCCAGCTGATACCACATGGAGCAAAGCCACTTGTTACCCCAGCGACAGTGACAAAGGTAGCTTCTACTTTCTGCTTCCCCCGTATCATGTGCTAGGTTCTGCTTTCTGTCAGCTAAGTCGTTTTGTCCCTCTGGCAGTGTTCTATTCTAAATATTATTATTCCATTCTGCAGATGGAAAAAAAAAAAAAAACAGCTCAGAGAGGTTGAGTAACTTGGCCTGAGGTGGCCCAGTTAATGAAAGACAGATCTGGGATTCAAACCCAGATAGTGGAGTCTGGTAGAGAGCCCAAGGAAGTGCCCAGATCAGTCATAGGGCTGTGAATTAGTCACGGTGCTCAGGGATCAATTAGGAAGATTTAGTGATAGATGAAGGTTTAGTAGTAGAGACAGGATAGGGGATTGTGTAGTTAGAACTGGGGAGGAAGGACTGTTTTGGGGGTTTGAAATGAGGATAAGCCAGTCACTGTCACATGGAGGGAGCCCCCCCCCAAATCCCTCTTTGTTCTGTGACCTCCTGCTGGTGCCTCCCAGTACACCAGAGCCCAGATGCAGGCCCTACCTGCATTCCTCCTGGTTTCAGAGACAGTGAATGGCATTTGGAGAGGATGGCCAAGACGCAGTGGTTCTCAACCTTCCCAACGCTGCAACCCCTTAATACAGTCCCTCATGTTGTGGTGACCCCCACCCCCCCCCCACCATAAAATTATTTTCATTGCTACTTCATAACTGTAATTGTGCTACTGTTATATCTGTAAATATCTGATATGCAGGATATCTGATATGTGACCCCTGTGAAAGGGTCAAGTCCAATCCCAAATGGGTTGTGACCCACAGGTTGAGAACCACTGTTAGGAGGGTTCCTGGGCTGCAGAGGAGTAAACAGGATGGTGGGAGGGGCCAAGATGAGCCAGAAAGAAGAGGGTCACTTTACATATGACCTTGGGCTGAATGTGGAGGGGAACCTATTTAAATGTCATGGATCACCTTCAAGAGGATGAATGACTGGGTGTCAGCTGGGACTCTGTTGTCTCCCTCCCTTCTGTGGCATGGGAACTGGGGCCTGTCCAAGAGATCTCACTTTGGAGAAAAGGGCTATTTCAGGCCAACTGCCTAGATGAGCCTCTGCCTGGCCTCCATATATGTGCCTGCCAGCCTGTAACTGGCAGGAAGGAGAAAGGAGCTGTCTGTCTCCAGAGAGGATATTCTGGAAGGCTTGATAATCAGACCCCATTGTAATGCCGTGTTTTGAGTTCTACCATTTAAATCTTTGTTCAAGTGGAAAACATTCACTGTCCCCTGTGAGCAGTGAATCCTGCAGAGTTCTGAGAGCCTTAAAATAGTGTGGAATGCTAGGAGATGAGGCAGGGCTGTGGCTGGCCATGCTGGCTGTAGGTAGGCAGGACCAGCCCGAGCCAGGGACACTGCAGCTCTTAGAGCTTTAAAACAGTTTAAGAGAAGGGTCCCACAGGATGTAGTGGTGCAGGCCTTTAATCTCCGCATTTGGGAGGTGGAGACAGGCGGAGCTCTGTGAGTTGGAGGCCAACCTGGTCTACAAAGCAAGTTCCAGGACAGCTAGGACTGTTAAACAGAGAAACTCTGTCTAAATAGAAAAGGGGGGTGGTCCCAAGTGAGCCTTAAAACCTAAGATGCTTCTACCCAGAGAAATACAAATTGAAATGACTGTTTTTTTCCCATTAAGACTACACTGTGCACAAGCCAGTAATGGACTCTTGCAAGCCATGGGACAGTAGACCCTCTCTCTGCATACCTCGTTGAGGGCATGCGAGCTGCCTCTAAGACATGGTGCTTTGGTTTTTTTGTTGTTTTTTTTTTTTTTTTTTCCTGTCCACACTACAGAAGCATGCACCCCTTGGCCTTCTAATTTCCCACTGGCAGACTGAACTATTTCCCCAGCAGATGCACCTGTAGATATCGGTACAAAATGAACTGTGCCCAAGGTGATTCACAGTTACATTTTTATAGCAGCACAAGATTGGGAGCAATTTTGTGAATGGAAGATCGATTCGGTAAATGATGACACATGGTGCAGCTGGCTAGATGTGGGAAGAAAGAGGCATGACTGTGAGCGTGCACAGGCAGATCCAGGGATAGATTGTTGAGATGAAAGCAAAGTTCAAAAGCACACCAGCGTTTGCCTGAGTCAAGAGGGGAATGGACAAACATACATTTGTCTAAACTCCTTAGCCACTAGGAAGTCCGTGTAAGTGATGGTCTTTGTAACCCAGGTCTATGGTTATGGGGATGTCAGAGGCTTCAAGAGGGGATAGGGTTTGTGGAAAGACGATCACAGAGCATGTGCAGCCCTTGCTTGTCACAGCATGCCGAGAGGATGAACTAATAGGACAACTTAAACAGATTCCGTGGGGAGCACACCTACAAAATGTGTGGCCTGGACCAGCAAGATGACTCAGCGGGCACAGGCTCTTGCCTCACGTGTGCGGTGGTCTGAGTTCCATCTCTGAGTCAACATGAAGACAGAAGGAAAGAATTAACTCCACAGAGTCATCCTCTAACCTCTACTCACATGCTGTGGCATAGATGCACGCCCTGCGCCCGGCCCATGCATGAACATAGACATACAATTACTAATAAAAAAAAATAAATAAAAATGCTAGGCCAGCACTCTTCACAACTGGCCCGATGAACACCCCACCTAGGCCTGTAGTAAAAGGAATGGCAACAGTTGCCCAGTGGTTACAGCAGAGTGAGAAGGGCCTTTGGATGCAGAAGGGAAGAGAATAAAGTTGTCATCCAGGGTATAGGTGCGGACATGGGCTATAGGACAGATCCTAGAGGGCCTGGTGTGTGAGGAGAAGCTACTGGGAAGAGGGTGACAGAGAGTCTCATTCCTTGTTGGTGGCAGTTGAGATCAGAGCTGAGTAGAGGAGATAGTGTCTATTTGGTAAGAGAATGAAAAACAGGAATAGGGCATTTGAAAGAGCAGGCGTTAGTGACTGCTGGGTCAGCTGATCTTTGGCAACACCATGCAAAATGTGCATCCATGTTTCTTTTTTTTTTCCCCTTAAACCTCTGAGGACCTTTCTCTATCCAGGGTCTGCAGAGTGGACTGGGACATTTGTGAACAGGGTAGGAAGAACTGCCTGCTCCCTTTCCCCCAGTCTTCCGGGCTTGCTGTTATTAAGGGTGAAATGGAACTTGCAGCCAGCTGCCTTCAGAACAAGGTGTTCCCAGCAGGTGGAAGAACTGGTTTGTAATCAGATAAAGGCTGGATCCCTCAGAAACTTCTAGGTCCCTGTCAGCTGCCATTATACTGGCTCTGCCATTGAGGTGAAAGGGGCTGGAAGAAGAAACAGGGACTCAGGAAGAAGGAAGATTGTGCATGTGTAGAGGGGGATACAGTCCCCCTGAGTGGGTACCCCCTGAGCAAGGGCTGTGAGGGACTGCAGCTTGGAAACAAGTTCAGAGCTAGAGTCCAGCTGGCTTTAAAGGCCACTACCCAGGCAAGGGTCAGGCTCATAAAAACAGGCACGGAAAGGAAACCTTGCCATCTCTGTGGCTTTCCTAGTACAACATCAGAAAGCTTTGCTCTTTGCTTGTCTGCTTTGTGCTTTTGGTGATGATGCCACTGTCCTTGGTTCAGGGACACTAGACACAATTCCTGATGATGAAAAGAACTGAGCACCCACATGGTGGCTGAAAACCCTCTGGAACTCAAGGGAAATCTAGCTCCTCTTCTGGCCTCCACAGGTACCAGGCAAAACACCCACACAAATCAGACAAATAAATAAATGAATAAATAAATGAATGAATAAATGAATAAATAAATTTAAGATGAGCATGGTGGTAAATGCTTTTAATCCTAGCACTGGGAGGCAGATGCAGGCGGGTCCCTGGGTTTGAGGCTAGCCTGGCCTTCAGAGTGAGTTCCAGGATAGCCAGGATTATGCAGAGAAACCCTATGTCAAAAAACAAAAGAGTAAATAAAGAAATAAATAATAGAGACAACTAATATTTATATAAGTTACAGAGCTCTGTGGTTTGATGTGAATACATAGCAATTGCATGGACCTGAGAATCAGCTTTGCAGAGATTTCCTTGGGTTTGGTTTTGTGATGGGATCTCTCTATGTTGCCTGTTTAGAACTTAAGGTCTCAAGTGATACTCTTGCCTCAGCCTCCTCAGTAGCAAGGAACACAGGCGTGTTTGTGCCTGGATTTATCTTTGCAGATAGTAAGAATGAAACACATTTTCAATATTTATTATTTTTTAAAAAATTTTATTTATGTGCATGTGCACATGCAGGCAGGGCCTTGGGAGGCCAGGACGGGGATATCAGATCTACTGGAACTGAAATTAAAGGCAGTTGTGAGCTGCCACATGTGGATGCTGGGAACTGAACTCTGGTCTTCATCATTGAGCCATCTCTCCAACCCCTAAGAATGAGATACTTTATTTGATTTCTGTGAAGCACGTGGTGGTTTTCAGAGCACAAAATTAGTGTATGCATGGTTTTATACAACACAAGATGGCTATGGGTATTTTCTCCCTTAGATTCATTTAAAATTTATTTACTTACTATTTATTTGTTTAATTTTGTATTTATGTGTGGGAGTGAATGCCAGGGTACATATGTGGAAGAGTACCACTTTGGGGAATTGCTTCTCTCTGTCTGCCATGTGGGTTTTGATGTCTTTAGCCTCTATGGCAAGTGACTTTACATACTGAGTTATGTTGCCAACTATTGTCAAGGAAACTTTCATGCAACCCCAGATATACAGGTAGCAAAATAAGCTTTATAAGCAAAGATTTATTGATAGGCATAAAGAAATTAATTTTAAAGCAGTTCTTCGGTATGCTGGTAAAAGTATTTTAAAAGCCATTGTAGAAGTTGCTGGAAATCACATCCTATGCTCAGCCTAAACTTGTAATTCCTTCAAAGTGTACGTGAGTGTGTGTTGCGGTGGGGGAGGGGGGGAGGTGTTGGGGTGTAAGGGGGTAATCTAGGAGGACTTGAGGGAGGGGAAAATATGATCAAAATGTATTGTTTTTTAAAAAAAAGCAACTAAGACTGCAAATAGCAGTTTTCAAAACTATACATTTTGACCCAGGACATGGAAAGATACATGAATTTGATACTTTTATGCTGATGACTGATGATAGAAAAAAAATCGTCTCTTTCCCATATTTTAACTATCATGTTTCTAAAAGAATGGAAAACTTTGTATGTGCAGTGAAACACGGTGCTTTATAACACACTGTCGTCCCAAGTCTGAGGTCGAATACTTCAGGCATGTTCATTGATGCTGAATGGAATGACAGAATGTGTGGGCCAAAGTGCAAGTGTGTTCAGGCTGCAGTGAAATCATGTGATGCACTGTGGGTGAGCCTGCCAGAAACAGCTCAGATTCTTCCTGCTTTTGTTTGGAAGTGTTGACTCTCGTACCTTCAAAACCCTTTTACTCTTGCCAACCATTTTTGCATCCTCATATTTAGTTCTACGATCTATCACAATTTGAGAAGCTGGAGTCTCAAAGGCTGGTCAGAGTTCCATCTCTCTGCTTTGGAAAGGCTTGAAGCAAATGGGAAGTGAGGTGTAGAGGTTAGTACATGGATGTGACTAATAACCTAGCTAGGTTTGAATCTTTGTTGTGAGTGTAATTAACCTCTCTGGTCCTCTGCTCAGCTCTCTCCTCTATAAAATAAGACATCACAGGGGTGTCTGTTTCATGGGATTGAGGTCTTGTATGAGTTAATACGTAACTGTCACGTGGTACCCTTTGTAGCCTCTCAGCAAGACTGTAACCAGGATTAAGGGAGGTAAAGCCCTGAGTGCCAAAACAAGGCTGAGGAAATTGAGCTGATGGTGATTGCCATTCCTTACTATCAAGAAGGTCCTCTCTGCCGGCACAACATAGCTGGACACCCACCGTTTCTCTAATTCTGGCCATGTATAAATGAGTATTCTTTCTTTCATTAATTTCTTTTTCAAGATAGCCTTTCTCTACATAGTCCTGGCTGTCCTAGATCTTGCTATGTAGTCCAGGCTAGCCTCTAACTCCCGAGTGCTGGGATCAAAGGTGTGTGTCATCATGCCCGTCCTTAAATGAATGACCTGGATGCTCTTTAACGGTTATCCCACACGGGGCTTGGCCCTCCCTTCTCCAACACGGGAGCACAGTGTCCAGCTTACCTAGCCAAGCCTCTTTGACTTTGCCGACCTAGAGGCTGCTGGGAAAGAAAGGACGTTTCTCAGGCTTCTCCTGGTAGCCTGTGTGGAAGAGATGCAGCAGGGGCTTCAGAGGTCCCATGGAGAAGGGATAGGATAGAGGAGGCTCTGCTGGAGGGGCAGATTGACTGAAGGGCCTGCAGCGGAGGAGTCCATAGTATTTCTAGGGGGTGTCTTGGCTCAGGCTGGTTGTGGCAGAAGCTTTCTGTTAGGGTGCATTTGCTGGGGAAAGTGATCAAAGATGAGTTCTAATAAATAAAGAGAGGGATAAAGAAAGAAGGAAACGTGGGAGGTGGGGGTGGGGGAGATGCAAGATGCTCTTTGTGTCTCTGCACATCATTCAGAATAATTTATACTGAGGTTTCCATTGTGCCCTCTGTTTTGCCCCTTTGTTTCCTGTTCTGTGACCGGCTCTTCTCTCCCTAGTTCCAGAAACCAGCTTGCTGTAGTCTGGCAAGCAGGCTTGCTGACTTCCTGGCCATCCCCACCCCTTCCCGGGTCCTGGCTCCTGCTTCCTCTCTCGCCCTCCACAATGACCTCATCCCAGCCAGCAAGTGGGGCTCTTGTTGCCCCTGCCTCTTTGCCCTGGCCCAGCGACAAGGCCCATCACATAGCACTGCTGGGATGCCAGGTGTATGAATCGCAGGCAGTGGGCAAGTTAGGCAGGGGAGGACATTCCTCTGGACTGAGTTGTGCTGGTAGCTTGGCACAGGACCCTCTGCTTCTAGAACCAGCTGAAGAGCCTGCCTACATGCCCTTCTAGTGGGCTGCTGAGTCATCGCCTGAGTCACACTCAGTTCAGCTGACTACTCAACAGTAAGCCCTTTGTGGAACCTAGATAGGCTTTCCTGATTCTCGGGGCATTTAAAGGTTGTCCAGATTGGCATTTGACCCTCTCTGCCATCCTTGGGGACTCTTCTACCCGAATCCCTTTCCAGGCCTATGCCTGTGGGCTAGGGAGTGAGTGATACACACCTCCACCTTGGGCTGCCAGCTAGGACTCGGAATCCAAAAGTTCAAATCAAGTCAGCAGCTGGGTGACAGGCACAGAGCCAGGGCAGTGATTAAGCAAGTTGGGGCAGGAGTGAAGCAGGGCAGATTCCTGGGGCCCTGGGTGGGGCCCCAGGGAGATCAGCCAACTTTCCTGTCTCTTGCGTATTTTGGGAGCATCCCGAATCTACCTTGAGAACTCAGTCCTGTTATCTGGGGGACAGGTGCAAGCATTCTTGTGTATTGGTGTCTTATAGCCTATTTCATCCCATTGTCCTTATACACATTTGGTGCTTGAACTGGGGTCGAGTAGGAGATGATACTGTTTCAGAGCAGAACCAGAAGCAGAAGATATCAGAAAGTCTCGGATTTGATGCTCAGACTTGTCTGACTCAGTTTAGCGCTTTCCCCCTCGGGCTGGTTGCTGGAGTCTTAAGGCAGCTGTCTTGTAGGGCACGAAGCCAGCTATTCAGGTGGAAATGTCATTCGGAGTCCTGGACTCTCTGTGGGTTGAGCCTGTGTTCGGAACCCCAAGCTTGACTCTGGTAGAGGAGGGTGTCCAGCTAGCTGTTGGGGGCAGGGAACTGTTAGGGATTGGCAGAGAGGACCCCTTGTGGTTGCTGTATCTGTCTGGTTAGCACTGGAGATGGAGGCCCTGGCTTACCCTGAGTGGAAAGAAGTTTGGTTGCATGGTGGTGCTGCTAGCTTAGGAGATGCCTCTAGGACTTGGGTTCTAGAAGTATCGCTCTGCTTATGTGGCTTTGGTAAGGTCACCTCTGTTGGCTAGTGCCGGTTCTAAAGCCTAAGACCTCCCCTTGGGAAAGACTCTGTTATAGTTTCCCAGGTGAGGCTGATGAACCCATGTGCTAGTGCTGATGCAGCCCATTTATGGAAGAATTCCAGTCTTAGTCCAGTGGTGGGCTGGATCAGAGCGTCTGCCAGGAAACAAGCCCTCACCCTCTGCCAAGGGTGCCAGATGGGCTACACCTCAAAGATCTACAGGGACATGTTTGAAAGCAGTCATCCTTTGAATTCACCTGGAATGTCAAATTCATCACTAGCAAGATGATTAAGAGACCATTGTTGCTGTCTATGGAAGCTGGTGAGTGAGCTTTGGGTATGGACGGTCTTTGAAGGCAAACAGTTTGAATATTAGCACAGAGGCAGATGGTGATGGGGAATTTCTGATAGACTGCTGCTGGCTGTAGAGCTAGGCTGCTCCCAAACTTCTGACCAACCCACCCCTGTCTCCCTAATGCTGCACCACCATGATTGCCCAGATTTCTGGTTTTGATAGAAACTTTCAATACTGTCTTGTGTCAAGGAATGATTAGTTTTCTAAGGGTGTCTTCCATTGTGGCTGTCCAAGGAGGGTGGCCACATGAGTAACTTTGCATTAAATGTAATGTAAAACAGTTAATTCTGTGGCCAGGACCTACCTCTTTGATCCTTTCTTTTTTTTTTTAACCAGGAGATTCATTTTTAGTGACACTTTAAAAATATTTTCTATTATTTATTTTATTTGTGTGTGTGTATGTGTGTGTGTGTGTGTGTGTGTGTGTGTGTGTGTGTGTGTGCGCGCGCATGCGTTTATGCCATACTGCATATGTGAAGATCAGAGGACAACTTTCAAGAGTTGGTTCTTTGCTTCCACCATGTGGATTCCAGGGATGGAACTCAGGTTATTGGCCAGGCTTGGCAGCTGGAAAATATTTCTCAGTGTTGTGTGAAGGAATATATTAACAAAGTGAAAGCAACTCTGCAAGGCAATTTCTTTTTGTAAAAAGGATGCACCAGAACCCAAATTGGGCCAGTGAACATGCACGGCCAAAATGGCCTCTGTCTTTTATCATTAATACAGGTGGTAATTATTTCTCATCCTATTAGTGGAAACTCAACTTCACAATCTGATGTGATTGGCTAATCAGTGTGAAGGGGATGGAGGAATTTCAGCGAATATGGATCTCTGTCGATAGAAGAAACATTTCTCACAGTAGTAAGCACCTTTACCCACCAACCCCTACCCTTTAATGACACATTTAAATGAGAGATGGACGATTTCCCCCTATTTCTGTGGTAGATTTACTCATGTTGGACTACTTCAGATTGACCATTCAATGCCCTGACTTCACCACTGTGTCCTTAGAAGACAAAACAGTTATGAATGGGGTTCTTTCCTTGTTGGACAGAGGAAGGACTGGGGGCTGATATTCTCTGGTTCTTCCACTTCATGCCAGGCAGAGTGGCACTCTAACTGGAGTTTTCAGGGCAAAAGCCTCCTGGACCTTTGCATATATCTACATTTAGAGGCAGCCCCAGTAGATTATGTTTGGCCATTGGTCCCCAATCCACTTTTTAAAGAGATGAGCATTGGTGCAAAAGTAGAGAGAGGACATTTATTAGTGTGGCCATGCTGGAAAGAGGAACAAATAAAGGGTTCCAGTAACCCCCCCAAGACTGTCTGCTGGGACACTGACATAAGCTTCAGATTTGAATAGAGGAAATATTGGAGCAAGGGGCAAGAGGGCCATACTATTAAGCAATCCTGGTCAAAGGATGGTGTGTTTGGTCATTGTCTCGCTCCAGTTCTGTAAGGTGGTCCACGGGAAGGCCTTACTGCTGTCATTGCTGGAGGGGATCAACCTGTTTCTTAGGAAAGATGATCGCTTCTGCCTCAGTGTGCAGCCTTGGCATCATGGATAATTGCCGTCATCCGATTTTTCTGTTCTTGGGATCCAAGATAACCGCGGGTTTCAGAAAATGACCTCTGTCTGTCCCGTTAACCTTGAAGGAGGATGAGATTGGTTAGACATACTCCTTGAACTGCACATACATCTATGGGCAACGGTAAGCAGATGACCCACAGTAGAGGAGATGGACAGACACAAAATGAAGCAAGGATGCTAGGCTGTTACCCTGTGGCTCGTTTGTGGACCCAAGTGAGCTGTCAAGGCTTTTTAGCTGAAGCATCTTCTAAGTGCTTATTTCAGTTCTGACTCTGGATTGGGGAAGGGCATAAGGGTGAAATAGCTTGCTCATGGTCACAAGGTAACAGAAGTGGAATGTGAACTCTGGTATGCTTTCGAGCTTGCTCGTCTCCTTGCTAGTTTGCACCACTTCCCCTGAATAATCAGGAATCTAACAGGCAGTTGTACCTAAGAAGTTGTATGTTTCCCACAGAGAGATGCACCCCAGATCTCCTGCATGCTCTGCACAGGTCTGTGTCCCACCAGGACCCACACTGGTCCATCTGGTGTCTAAATATTCTGTCTTCATATTGGGCAGGGACAGGGCAATGCTCTGTGGAAGAATCCGTGCAAAAGTAAGATCTGGGCTTTTTGTCATCTGGAGTTGACTCTTGGGTTTGCTATTCAATTAACCAGTTATAACATCAATTTCCTTGTCTGTCAAATAAGGGTGATATCATCTAGGTCAAAGATGAGAGAGTGAGGTTCTCATGCTTGAAATGCCTGGTACCCAAAGGCCCTTGCAATTCTTTGCTTCTTTGTCCTTACAAGTAGACAAGCTGAGTCACCAAGTCCTGTAGGAGATTGCTTTTTCTTCCTCTCCTTACCTGTGCCGTCTTGCCCTCCTTGAGCTTGTATTACCTGGGTGTGGTGAGCCTCAGGAATAATACTGTTCTGCCAAGAGATGGCTGACATCAAACCCTGTGAACACCAACTTTGACCTTGAGCCTTAGGACTGGCTCACAGCTGCCAGTGTTGACGGGAACCAGGGATGCTCCAGGGGATACAGGGAAGGCAGCATGTGAATCTGGGCAGGGCTATTTTCTGGAACTGTCAGGAAACTGGCTCCTGGGTGAGCCTGTGTAGGAGAGGAGCAGGTTTAGTAGTGCATGTGGTGCTGCCAGAAGCAGAGCTTTTCTTGGCAGAGCTCAGTTGCCAGTTGTGGGCGCTGGGGTACTGCTTGGGACCAAGATAGGCTGTGCCACTGCGAGCCCAAAGCCAGCTTGGTTGACCCAAATGTAATTCCGGCATTCAAGGAGCTTGAGGCATAAGTTCGGCCAGCCTGGGCTACCATCTCCATGAAGAAATCTTCAGAAAACCAAGTGATGGCTAAAAGTTTCTGATGGTGCATTTTTGGAAAAGGTCCCTGGGAACCTTGAAGCTGCACAAGTACCTCAGGAGACTGGGCAGGTACTTACTGTTGGGTTTCTTGCAGAGAAAGAGGTCCACAGCAAGGAGTTCTTGGCCCACTTGGTCACCTTGACAGATGACATTTCTTCCTTGCCATGTGACTGTCTAAAGGCTTGGCAATGTCTCACGGTGTCCATTGCATAAAAACACGCTGCTGCTGCTGCTGCTGCTGCCCACAGTCAAGGGTGCATGATGGGATTTCACAGTGGATTCACCACCCTGCCTATCTTCTTCTGGATCTGTACCTGTCAGGGTGTTTGGGAAGGTAATGGCTCTTCCTGATCACTTTCCTTCTGAGCTTGCTTCTTCTGTGCTTATGCACATCATACCTGTACTTTCACGCCTACGTCCTCACATGGTCCATGTTTTCTTTCTTCCAACAATTCTACTATAGTTTATTCCACACAGCCACCTTTCCACCCATTCAGCTTTGCATCTAGTCACCCTTTCAGGTAAGAGCCCTTCTGACAACCCAGCCCTAGGGACAGAGACACAGGATGCTTTTCCTTACCTGTTGAAAGGATCATAGCTGACATGTTCATAGTAAAATGTGCATTAGCAGGAGCAAAGCGTAGTGTTTTTTTCCTTTCTGTCTTTTCTTTCTCTCTCTCTCTCTTTCTCTC
>CABHPP010092694.1:0-19205 GCA_902168425.1 Peromyscus attwateri | reverse complement strand
AAGAGGAGCTACAAGGATCAGGGACACCTGTACCCGCACAGTGGATGTTAATCACCTTGCTGATTGCTTCTCAATTGGGAACTAGTGGAGAGCGCAGCGCCCTGCAAGACCTGAGCTCCACCGCAGGGATCAGTGCAGCTGTGGCTACAGAGACAACAAGGGAGGACACCGTGGTGCTGGCAGGAACCTGAAGGATCAAGGAGCCAGAGAAGGAAGAAGACATCAGGGGCCAGCCACCCAGCTATACAGCAAGCCACGGAGTAAGAGGTGTCTTTGGATCCTGTATTTCAAGACGCTCTCAAAAGAACTTATTAAGACCACACAACCACCGAACCAGATCACCAGAATCGTAAATATATACCTCCCCGACTGAGAACAGGGGTGGTCAGCTTGCCCAGAGAACCAGATTTTTAGTTTCTCATTTCCCGGTGCTTGAAGTTTCTCATTTCTGAGGCTTAGAGGTGTAAGCCTGAAGGGTTAGGGTCTCACACCATCTGCACTGAGCAGAGAAAGAGATGAGTAGACGCCAGCGGAAAAATACAGGCAACAACATAAAGGCTTATATGACAACACCAGAACCTACCGACCCTACAATTGTAAGTCCTGAACATACCAAGGCAGAAGAACCAGAAGAAATTAATCCTAACAATGACTTAAAGAAGATGATAGAGGCCCTTAAAGAAGAAATAAAAAATATTCTTAAAGAGGAAATAAAAAATTTCCTCAAAGAGGAAATGAAAATCTCCATTAAAGAGGAAATAAAAAATTCCCTTAAAGAGGAAATGAAAAACTCCATTAAAGAGGGAATAAAAAACTCCCTTAAAGAGGAAATGAAAAACTCCATTAAAGAGGAAATAAAAAATTCCCTTAAAGAGGAAATGAAAAACTCCATTAAAGAGGAAAGGAAAAACTTCCTTAAAGAGGAAATAAAAAATTCCCTTAAAGAAATGGAAGAAAAAACAAACAAAAAATTGGAAGAAAGCAAAGAAAGCCAAGAAAAAATAATTAAACAGATGAAAGAAACATTCTAAGATCAAAAAAAAGAAATTGAGACAACAAAGAAAACACAAGCTGAGGGAATGCTGGAAATAGAAATCCTGACTAAACGAACAGGAACTACAGAAACAAGTATAACCAACCGAATACACGAGATGGAACAGAGAATCTCTGACACTGAAGACACAATAGAGAAAATAGATTCATCAGTCAAAGAAAACACTAAAGACAAAAAAGTCGTAACACAAAACGTCCCAAAAATCTGGGACACCATGAAAAGACCAAACCTAAGAATAATAGGGATAGAAGAAGGAGAAGAATACCAATTCAAAGGCACAGAAAATATATTCAACAAAATCATAGAAGAAAACTTTCCTAACCTAAAGAAAGAAATACCTATGAAGATACAAGAAACTTACAGAACACCAAATAGGCTGGATCCAAAAAGAAAGTCATCTCGCCACATAATAATCAAAACATTAAACATACAGATCAAAGAAAAAATATTGAGCTGCAAAGGAGAAAAACCAAGTAACATATAAAGGCAAACCTATCAGAATAACACCAGACTTCTCAATAGAGACTATGCAAGCTAGAAGGTCCTGGACAAATGTTATTCAGACACTAAGAGACCACGGATGCCAACCTAGACTCTTATATCCAGCAAAACTCTCAATCACCATAGGCGGAGTAAACAAAATATTCCATGATAAAACCAGATTTAATCAATACCTATCCACAAACCCAGCCTTACAGAAAGCACTAGAAGGAAAAATCCAACCTAAAGAAGGAAGATGAAGTCCTCAATATAGTCTGAAGAGGATGATTTTGTTCCAGAGCTACATAGAAATGTTCACCCCCGAGAGAGGCCCGATTGGGAAGAAACACTTAGTGCGATGATAAACCAGTTTCATATATACGTATATAGTATATGTAAGTAAAGGTGACTAAAGAATTACTAACAGGAAAATAGTACAGTATGTTTTGTTGCTTTGTATGTTTATTGAGTAGATGTTTCCAGGTACTGTTTTAGAGGCTGTAGGTAGAGAGGTAGAATATAATGTGAAAGAACCATTGCTGGCTGTATGAAAAGGCTACAGATGGCCTTTGTGAGAAGGTGAGATATGAGCAGACACTGGAGAGTGTAAAGGAGCAATAGTATGTTTATCTGGGAACACATTAGGTAATGGAAGAACAAGTTAAATAAAGGCTATGTCATAGAATTTAAAAATAAATAAATAAATAAATGCACAAAAGAACTGAGTAGCTGCCTTGTCAAAATGACAGAAAGGTGGCCAAGTTTATGAATAAGTGTTCAGTGTCAATTGTTGTCAGGGAAATGCAAATCAAAATCACAATGGATTATCAGGGTACCTGTGTTACCTAGCAAGGAAACTGAATAGAAGCAACAACATGATGTCATTGGTAGGAATGTAAATTGTTTTACCCACTGTAGAAAACTGTATGTTGATTCCTAGAAGAGAAAAAAATGTGGAACTATTATGTATATGACTGAGCAGCACCACATATGCTTATATAGCCCAAGGATTTGTTTTTTTCACAGTTGTTGTGTGATATTCTGTTTGTGTTCTGAAAAATAAAGCTTGCCTTGAGATCAAAAAAAAAATGCAGACGCTTATATTATTTAAACTGCTTGGCCATTAGCTTAGGCCTACTGTTGTCTAGCTCTTACTCTTATATTCATGTAATCATTTGATAACTGCCAAAATGAATGGATTCTAAGATATCTGATATCCAGAGAATTCTTAGAATTTTTCTCTACCATTCTAACCAACTGAGTTAATACACATGTTAAGATGTGTTTGGTATATGCAACAGTAATACTGTTTAATATTTAGGAGAAGAAACTGCATGAATGCCATTTTTCTATCATTTCAGCAGCATTTACATTTCTGCAAAATTTTGACTTCATTTTTCTCCCTTTTATTCTTGAACCTGTTCAACATGCTATAAAATCTCTTAAGAGAGAAAAAGCCAGGGTTTAGATCTGGGAGAATGGGAAAGAGGGGAAGAGAATCTGGAGGGAGATGAAAGAGGGGAATAATAATGAGAATCTTTTAAATTTTTTAAAAAGATCTTCCTGTTGTTAACTCTGGCAGTCAATCTGAACTTCACAGTTGCATCTTCATAAGAGCTTCGTTTATAGAAACCATGAAAATTGTGTTTCTATGTCTTATGATTATGTTTTAGTTTCTTCCCAGATTTATGAAGTAATTCATTTTTCCACATTTGTAGTCCTTCAGAATGTAATTTCTAAGAAAATCATATCTTTTACAATTTTTATTATTTTATTCTTGAGAATTACATACAGGCATACTGTGAAATATGGTCATATCTACTCTCACCAATTTTGCATTATTTCCTCTACTTGTGTCCTTCCTAAGTTTGTGTCTTTTTTATGCCATTAAATCCAGTAGTAATGTTCATATGCTCATGGATATGGTAACATCTACTGCAGAATGGGAATTCTTCCAGAGACCAAATTCTCTAAAGAGAATAAGACTCCCTCCCCAAGCAACTATCAACCACCAATATCTAATCAGCAGGAATTGGGGCCTGGAGATCATCAATCCCATCTATGCTGGAATTTTGGTTGGCTTGATCTTATATAGATCTTGTGCAAGTAAACATGTGACAGTTAAGTAATGTCTAGAAGAAAGCATTTCATAGTGTCCTTCCATATCCTTAAGCTCATATAAACTGTCTTGATTGCTATTGTATGCTTCCATGGTTGAAAAAAGAACTCAGAAGAGATGCTATATAATTACTGAATAAATGAATAACAAATTCACATGTAGATTCTGGTGAAGATTTTGAATATGAAGAATCTTAGGTAGAAATTAAGAAGCTGTTGGGAAAAAAGAAAAGGGTCTGAGTCAATTGAATTTTTCAGGAAAATAAAACAGTACAGATACATGAGAACAATAATAGAGAGAATGAATGAATTAATAAATCTTATCTACTTTGAGTCCTTAAACTCAGTGGTTAAAGGGATCCTACTGAACGAATAACTGAGGAGCAACGTTGTCAAGTAAAGAGTCATAATTGTGAGTATAAGCATGGAGTTAGATCTCTATTTGGAAAGCAGTAATATCTCTTTCTTTGTATCATCAATTCTCTAATTCAGATTTATATTTGATTCTTAGCTCTGTGCAATGCTGTTGAATGAAACTGCATAATACATAAGTTCTCTAAGAGAGCAAAGAGGATACACATATATGGGTGAATGTTATACATATAATGTACAATTTTTACATGATTTACATATATATATATGTATATATATATATATACTCAATTAATATGCTTTATTATAAGGAATTGACTCACACGATTATGGAGGCAGAGAAATACAACATCCATAGTTCATAAGATGAATATGCATATCTAGGGCAGTTGATAGACCAGTTTTTGTCTAAGTACAGAAATTATGGCAGAAAAGACTGATATTCCTGCTTAAAGACAAAGAGAATGTCAATTTTCATTTATGTTTGATATAGTTGAGGTCTGCAACACATTTGATGATGCCTGTTCACATCGAGGAAGGCTGATTCAAAACTTAATCTCATCCAGAAATAAGCTCACACATATGAATAGAAAAAGTCTTTAACCAAATATCTGCACACCCTGTGGTCTAGTTAAACTAACACATAAAATCAACCATATGTTCTCCAAGCTGTGTGTTTCTGTGGCTTATATAAAATACTATCATGACATAGAATACAGATTAGACAAATATCAGTATTATCTTTACTAACCTATTCTCATTTCAAATAATCTGTTCCCATCTGTAAAATGAAGACAACTCATGCCTTTTTCTGAGAGTTAAATAAGGCAATGCTTATAAAGTAGTTGGAACTGTCCCTGGAATAAACAAAGTACTCAGAAAATTTTGGTGGTGATATCATTACCATTTTTATAATCCTTATCATCTTTTTATTTATGATGACTCAAGAGGAGGGAGAAATGTTTTGAGTGTGGTAAAATGAAGTGGTTGAAATTCTTTACATAAAACCTACAGCGTAGATTCATCTTCTAAGATTTAACTGAGTAGGAGACATACTTTATTCCCCATAAATATAGTACAACCAAATGCCCTAGGCACAAACTCATGTATTATGTATAACATAAATTTCTCATAAAAGTTAACTCCATTTTATCTTTGCTCTCAACAGAGAATAAAACACTTGAAGTATGAGGACTCTAGGTTATATGTTTTTATTGCTGCTTTAGTTACACATATTTTTGAAATGTAAACAAACAGTATATCCTATTTCTTTGTACATCAGATATGTTTCTTTCATGTAGAGTGATGCAGATAATTAGTAAACCATAATATTCTCTTATGAAGACAAATTACAGATTGAAAATATTTCTAACAGAAGTTTGGATATCATTAAATATTAGCCTTGCTTATTGTTATGTTGGTTCATTAAAGTAATGATACGTATTAGTGCTTTAAACTGTATTTTTCATTACTTAACTATATTATTACAAATGCTGAGTTTAAGGATTGTAAGGAATAATGAGAATTCTGTCACAAGCATAATAAATCTTAAAAACAAAGCATTACTTACAATAGCCCTTTGACAGAGAACACAAACTATTCTATAGAAATATAGGTAGGACAATGCTTAATTTTGTAGTTGCACTACTATCCCATAGTTACATGTAATACATGATTAAACATCAAGAACATAGCATTTGTTACCAAAGCATTTATACAGAAAATTGCTAAACATTTTATGATTTCTATATTTCAGCAGTGTGCAATGTATCTTGAATCAAATGAGATTATTGCAAACTTCCTTTAAGAGGAATATCACATCATGTGCAGTACATAAAATTGTAATATAACATTCCCTGGTTTAATTTTAAACAGTTTGAAAATGTTCTACCTAATCATCTGTGTAGAATTTTAAATAATTTAAATAAATATTACCTGCTTAGTGGAGTGGAACTCAAGTTTCCCAAGCTTAAAATATGGGTTAATTTTAACAATTTAATTCTATCACTGGCAATAGAATAGAAATAACCTTCTAGTGGAAAAATCAGGCAAACTACTTAAGGCAGATGACCAAGTAAACATCATTCAAGAAAAGTGATATTGTTAATCCATGTGGTTGACAATTCACCCTAACTTCATTCTTACCATGAAAATTATAGATGAACTCAAATGGAAGGACATTCTACAAAGTACTTGAGGAATATGTCCCAAAAATATAATTATTATCAAAAGTCTGAGAAATTGTTAAAGCTGAAAGGAATCTAGAAGACATGAGAGACAACAACAAAAAGCAAAACAAAACAAAAATAACAACAACAAAACATAGAATGGTATTCTTGAGAGAATCCTAAACAGAAAGGGAAAGTTGATGGGGAAAAAAGACTGAGAAAATCTCAATAAAATATGTAATTTCCTTGAGAATAATATATCAACATTGGCTCACTGATAGTGAGAAATTTACACAAATAAGTTCAAATGTTAATAAAAGAAGCTTGGTTACATATTCTCTATTTATTTTAAATATAAAAATTATAAGATTATGATATTCATTTACTATTTTAAAAATACTATGACTACTTTGACACTTCTGGAGGATATATTGCTTTTTTTAAAGTAAAAGAACACCTTGCTTTCTTTTTGAAAATGGACAGAGCAAATGTATAGAACAAATTATTCTAGGGTGCTACTGCAATATTTGTCAGATTTCAGAATAGCAAATAGGCTTATAAAGTTAAGTAAAAGCAGGGAGTCTACTGTCAAAGTTAAACAT
Source organism: Peromyscus attwateri (assembly GCA_902168425.1). Taxonomy (NCBI): domain Eukaryota; kingdom Metazoa; phylum Chordata; class Mammalia; order Rodentia; family Cricetidae; genus Peromyscus; species Peromyscus attwateri. The sequence goes on along the minus strand of CABHPP010092694.1, from coordinate 12,411 downwards.
TCAGACAGATATTAAACCAAAGGTAATCACAAACATCAAGGGGCTGAATCAAGAGCATTAAATATTTGACAAAAACCTGGGCTGCATACCAAGTTGTAGGACAATGTGGATACTCGGTCTCAAAACATTTGAATTAGTTAACTCAAAAACATTTTTAGGCAAACATTATATAGTGGATGTGACTGAGATACAGAATGTAAAAATGTGGTAAGATCAAATAGAATTGTTAAATGGGTAGGAGAGATACATGTAAAATTAGCCAATGACTGTAAAGTTGGCTGTTCTTTCTGATCTTAGAATTCAGGCTCTAATATTCTGTAACAATATACTTTAAGGTGATATAGGTTCAGGTAGCTAAGTAATGTGGGAGGTTCTGTATGCTGTGAATGTGTTGCTCTGATTGGTTAATAAAGTGCTGATTGGCCAGTAGTCAGGCAGGAAGTATAGGTGGGACAAAGAGAAAGGAGAATTCTGGGAAGTGTAAGGCTGAGTCAGGAGACACTGCCAGCTGCTGCCACCATAAGAATTAAGATGTAAAGTACCAGTAAGCCACAAGCCATGTGGCAACTTATAGATTAATAGAAATGCATTAATTTAAGATATAAAAACTAGATAGCAAGAAGCCTGAGCCATTAGGCCAAACAATTTAAATAATATTAGCATCTGTGTGTTTATTTGGGTCTGAGTTGCTGCACACCCAGGTGGGACTGGGGATAACTCCAGCTACAGCTAAGAATAAAGTCTTTGTTTCACAATTTGGAATTGGTAAAAGAACAATTGGTAGAAGGTTCAAAGTATTTTAGATATAAAACTGTAAGATTAAACAATACCTAATCGAAATAACAGAAAAACTAAAATCTAGTATGGCAGGTAATTAGTATACTTTTCATAAATATTTTACTTTTTATTTATTTGTGTGTGAGAGTCTCTCTGTTTCTCTTTGTTTCTGTCTCTCTTTGTGTGTGTGTATGCGTGCATGTGCACATGTGTGCATATGTCTATGTCTGTCTGTATATGTATGTGTCTGTGCATGTGAATACTCTATGCCCAAAGGCCAAAAGAGGATGTTGGATTTCTTGGAGCTATTTTTTACAGAAGTCTGAAATGCTGTCTGATGTGGGTGCTGGAAACCAAACTCAGATCCTCTGGAAGAACAGCAGATGCTCTTAACTGCTGAACCATCTCTCCAGCCCAGAACTGAAACATTTTGAGAAGAAAAAGATACTAAACATCACATTTGGTCTGCATTCTGGCAATTGTAATTACTCAGTACTTCCAACAATAGTGTTTATAATTAAGCATATATGTTGTGCATATACATATTTTATATATGCACAAAACAAATAAAGAACTTCTAAAATGGCACATAAGGAAATTTGAAAACATGACTTACCTTAAAAGCAATGAAGAGACTGAAAAATGTCAATAGAAACTTTTCCAGAAATTGAGATTATTCAATTTGAAGAACATGATGGAAATATGAACCAGAAAACTAATCTTCAAGATAAACATTAAAGCTGTTATTAAAATAATGACAGCATACCTCTAATCATAGCTATCAAGAGGCTGAGACAGGAGGATCATATATTTGATGCCAGCAATTATAGTTGAGTAATTATAGTTGCCACAATATAGATCAAAATTAATAGAGTCTAATGGACTTCTGACAGATGCTCAAATACAGTGACATAATCTTAATGGAAAATCAAAAAGGGCTAGAGAAATGGAAAAGAATAAGTAAATAAACTTTAAAAGTAATATCTTCTTATTTCAGATGAAAATGTATTATCCTCACATTCATGGTGTAAAGAAACTTCCATTTTCTCAAACAGATCTACTTCTGGAATCATAGTTAAACTGAAGTGACAAGAAATATATGATATCTAGGGGCAATTGTATATTAACAGCTGAAATTTCTTAAGAAAGTATGTACATGGAACATAATAATGGTATTATCAGAGTGCTACAAAATTCCATACCCAGCAAAAAATAATATTTTAAGAGTTGAAATAGTCTTGGACAAAAATACTATTAATATTAATAACATGCCTCATCATAGAAATATTAGCCACATAAGGCAACAACCATGAAACTACATATTACTTGTTAATATTCAAAGTTATAATTTTTGCAATAGCATAAGGGATAGATCTGGAAATAGAGGTATATAGAAATTAGGTTTTAGGTTTTTGAATACTTTCAAAATGTAGGCAATTTTAATCCAAAATAGGTTGCTTCAAAGTCATGATTGTAATCACTAGGGCAAGCACTGACAACTAACTTCATAAAAGCATTTGTAATTGTTACTAAAGTTTTAGCAATTGTAGAACATCAAGCAACACTTAGTAAATTTAATATTAAAATTATACAATGGATTCTTCTGTTCACCTGCCTATCAGTCACCTAATCCACCACTCCCATCCCAAACTGACACTATGTAGAATCCAAACTGAAACTACGGGTAGGTCACCCAGATTCAAGATGGCTAGCTGAGATGATCCAGCTTCACAGACTACTTGAACAAGGACTTGAGATAAGCCCTGCACTTTGGCATTATACAGAAACTGGACAACAAATGATATAGCTACCTTTCCTAAAATTTGACAATTAACCCATAATTTTTCTTTTCAGGATCCTGCTGTGGGCTGTTCTGTATGGCAAATGTGTTCCTAATAAAGCACTGATTGGCCGGTGGCTAGGCGGGAAGTGTAGGCGGGACTAACAGAGAGAATTAAAAGAGCAGGAAGGCAGAAGGAGTCACTGCCTGCCAGCCAGCAACCGCCAGGACAAGCAGCATGTAAAGATGCCGGTAAGCCACGAGCCATGTGGCAAGGTATAGATTTATGGAAATGGATAACTTAAGATATAAGGACAGTTAGCAAGAAGCCTGCCACAGCTATACAGTTTATAAGCAATAGAAGTCTCTGTGTTTCCTTGGTTGGGTCTGAGCGGCTGTGGGACTGGCAGGTGAAAGAGATTTATCCTGACTGTGGGCCAGGCAGGAAAAGTAGCCACAGGATCCTCTACAGATGCCTTCGCCCACAAAAAGCAAGAAGCAATTTTAATAACATGACACCCACATTCCCAAGAGGTAGGGTGGGGCAGGTGGTTTTTGGTCTTTCAATGGGTTTTGGATTTGAGATAATTTTCATTGTTGAGGAGGGTTGGTTACAAGTTGTTGTTGTTAATGGTCAGGAAAAGGGCTAAACAAAGGAGAACCGATTTAAGGTTCTTGTTTTTTAAAAAAGGATATAAATAAGAGGTAGACTATTGAATCTACTCTGAAAAAAAGAGATATAGAAATGATAGAATGAAGGGTAGATTGTTGAATCTACTCTGAAAAGAAAAAAGAGAGGATTATAGATAAAAAGGTATATTATTGAATGTGCTCTGAAAAGAGAGGATATAGATATGATTTAGATAAAAAGGTAGATTATTGAATCTACTTTTAAAAGACAACTACTAGTTTTAAATAATTTACATTGGATTGGATTTTTATATACTGTATACAAATTATATATACTGAGATTGATATTGTTAGAAAATGCTATACATATATTTCTAATCTTGTTCAGTATATTATATCTATACAGTTCATTTCAAAATGTAATGCAATTTACTAATCCTTGAATGTTATTATTACCATTAGGATATAAAGAAATGATTTCCATTTCCCCGATGACTAAGGATGTTAAACAATTCCTTAAATGTCTTTCAGCCATTTGAGTTTCTTCTGTTGAGAATTCTCTCTTTAGCTCTATAGCCCATTTTTTAATTGGACTGTTAAGTATTTTGGTGTCTAGTTTCTTGTGTTCTTTTTATATTCTGGATATCAGCCCTCAGTCAGATGTGGGTTTGGTGAAGAACTTTTCCCATCCTGTAGGCTGTTGTTTTGTCTTATTGACCATGTCCTTTGCCCTACAAAGGAGTGCAGAGACAGCTAGCCAGACTGGTGGAGACACATGAACTGTGGACCAATTGCTGGGGAGCCCCCATGGTGCTGGATTGGGCCCCCTGGATAGATGAGACAGTTGTTTGGCTTGAACTGTTTAAGGAGCCCCCATGCAGTGGGACTTGGGCCTGTCCCTAGTGCATGAGCCAGTTTTTTTGAGCCTGCTGCCTGTGGTGAGACACTTTGTACAGCCTTGATACGGGAAGGAGGGGCTTGGACCTGCCTCAACTGAGTGTTCAGAGATCTGCTGACTCACCATTGGAGAACTTGCCTTCAGGGAAGAGGGAGTAGGGGTGAGTTGGGGAGCTTAGGGGCTGGAAGGAAGGACAACAGGGGAATCTGTTACTGATATGTGGGATGAATGGAAAATTTCATAAATAAATAAATAAATAAATAAATAAATAAATAAATAAATAGTGGTTAGTTAGACATTACAATAAAACTTGTAGTCATATTAGGTATGTTTTCAAGGTTAAGCAGAGATACATTTTCGATAGACAGGCTATCTTCAAACCCTTCAGAGATCTACAGAATATGACATTTAAAATATTTTAATAACATAGGACTTTTTCTTTTTTTATGACTATGAGACATGTTGGCTCCTGGCTGCACCAATCTACTTCAGAGAAGATAAGGGCAGTAAAGAAACTGCATATGGAGGTAACTTTCATTGTGGTGATAGTTAGCCACTGGGCAACAAAGTGCCCTCACATTGACTGCTGCTGGTATGCTATCCAAAATGGACAAAGAGGACACAAAACAAAGGACTACTGATCGTTGCCAAGACAATCATGGTTGCAGATTTGGCAACAGGGGTCATCTGAGACCAGGACAATATGGCACCACTGCTGAAGTGGACCAATGGCTTCTGGTGTGCAGTGGAACAGTAGCTGAAATAGTTATTCTTGAAAGAGTAACTAGGATGACAGAGTCTAACCTCTCAATGGTAGACTGGCATTTAATAAAGGAGATGAAGCCACCCACAAGAAGAGAAGAATAGGCAGCTGAATTCCAAAAACACCAGCAATTTCCAGAATTTAAAGTGACAGAATACTGGTGGAATTCAGGTTTATCTGATACATGGACTATTCTCACCAAATGTGAGGTCGGGCTATAGGCATCCTACTTCACAAATGAGTCTGTCAGATATGCAAACCTATAGGCCAAAGATGATGGCCCAGATGGCTGTTTCTGTCAACTCACTTTTTTTTTGGAAGTCGCTTGTTTACACTTCCTGTTTTACTAGGTAGTATTTCCTTCTTTGGTCTCTGAGGGAGTTGAAGATTAATTAGATAGTTGTAGTTACAGTTTTCCTTGTTAAGAAATTTTAGAAAAGAAATTCACAAATAGGTGTAAAGTGCATAATTTTGAAAGACATTATAAGATAGTTCTTTGTTTGTAATATAAGTTAGGATAGAAAGTGAATCAGGTACATTTTGGACTTACCAAAATAGGATAGATAATGGAATATTTCTCCAAATTTATCAAGTGCAAATGGACTAGCCATTGTTGATGTATTTATTGCTTGTATATATTTTATATAGTTATTGTACTTACTGTATATAGTTTTTCTTATATTAGTTATAACTTTTTTATTATTTTTTAATTTTTATTAGACAAAAAGGGGAAATGTGGTGATATTTTATTTGTGCTGAAATGTGGTGATATTTTATTTGTATGTTAATAAATAAAGATTTCCTGGAGATCAGAGAAAATAGCAAAGACATTAACACAAAAGTCAGGCAGTGGTAGCACACTCCCTTAATCTGATCATGTGGCGGGCAGTGTCTCTGTGTGTTCAAAGACATAGGGAATGGCCAAGCGTGGTGACACATGCCTTTAATCCCAGTACCAACCATAGAGTCCTGGAGGTCTGTACACACAGGCAGTGACAAGGAAGTGAGGTAGCTGGGCTAAGAGCCAATGAGAGGGCAGAATAGCATGGCAATAAAGGCATGGGTAACACAGGAAGTAACTCCCTTATGGTAGCTGCAGGGAATGAGATAAGGTTGGTGGCTATCACTGTTTCCCTGATCTCTAAGGCTTTCACTCCTATATTTGGTTCTGTGTTTCTTATTTAATAAGATAGTTTAGAAATTCATCTACACATTCCTCCAAACAAAAAGATAATATGCATGTTCAAAAACTTCAAAGAGCATTATGAACAAGTAATTGAGTATGGACCACAAAACCCTAAACAGTTAATATGAAATAATGAAAACAATTCAAAACAGAAAATAGAATTTAAAAAATAAAATCTCAGATAAAAAGCAAAAATGAAATGAAATTTGAAATGAAAAACTGAGTAAGTCATACAGAAAAAGCTCAGAGGAAATGGTCACCTACAGATTAGATCAAGTGGAAAAGAGAACAGCAGGTCTTGAAAACAAGATAAAGGAATTGTTCATTCAGTTGAAGAAAAATGATAATAAAAAGAAAAGTAAATCTCAGTAACAAAACGTGGGAAATCTGGGGCATGATAAAAAGACAAATCCTATGATTAATAGATAAACAACAAGGAGAAGAACAAACTCAGAACAAAGACACAGAAAATAGTTTCAACAAGGTCATCCAAGAAATTTTCTAAAATCTAAGAAAAGAGATGTTTATCAATGTATAAGAGACATACAGAACATGAAATAGACAGGGACAGAAAAGAAGCACCCCACCTCAAATAATAAAAACATTAAATGTGCAGGGAAAAATGGCAAGAGAGAAAGATAAAGTCACATAAAATGGTAGTCCTTGTTGCTGGAGAATTTCTCTCCAGCTCCCAAGTCCCGCCAGTCCTGGAACCCACTTATAACATAAACACACAGATGTTTACATTATTTAAACTGCTTGGCCATTAGCTCAGGCCTATCATTGTCTAGCTCTTATTCTTATATTTAGCCCATTTCTATTAATCTCTACTTTGCCACGTGGCTCGTGGCTTACCGGTACTTTACATCTTCCTTGTCCTGGCGGCAGCTCCAGGCAGTCTCCCCTATCCTTCCTTCTTCCTCAATTCTCCTCTCTGTTAGTCCCGCTTATACTTCCTGTCTGGCTACCGGCCAATCAATGTTTATTGATACAGAGCGATATCCACAAGTCCTGGGGACTGGAGAGATGGTTCAGTGGTTAACAACATTCATTTTTCTTAGAGAGGTCCCAGTTTCAGTTCCCAGTTCCTACGCAGGAGCTTACCATAATCCTTAACTCCAATTCCAGAAGATCCAATGCCCTCTTCTGGCATCTGTGGGCATCCAGCACACATGTGGTACACATACATAAAAGCAGGCAGAATACTCATACACATAAAATGAATAAATAGATTATTTTTAAATAGGACTGTCAGAATAACAACTGAATTTTCAATGGAAACTGTTAAAGACAGAAGGTCCTAGACCAATGTTTGACAAATGATAAATGACTACAGATGCTTGCACAAACTACCACACCTAGGAAAACTATCAGTCATAGTTAAAAAGGAAAGAAAACTTTTTCACGATAAAGACATATTTGAGGAATTTATATTCACAAAACCAGTTCTACAAAGGATATTAGAAGGAATGCTTTAGTCTGAAGAAAAGATTAATCATATCCAAGAGCACACAAGATTACCAAGATTCAAGAATGGATAACCAAAAAAGGCCTAATAAAATAACACCAACAAAATAAAATAACACTAATTAATAAATACTATTCAGTAATAAATTTTGGCAGTAATGGTTTCAATTCCCCAGTGGGGGGAAAAACACAGACTAACAGATTATATCAGAAAACCAAATCCATCTTATGCCGCCTCCAAGAATAACACCTCACCATTAATGACAGGCACTACCTTAGGGTAAAAGAATGCCAAATGTTACTATAAGCAAGTTGAACAAAGAGACAAGCAGCTGCAGTTGTTCTAATAACTGACAAACTAGACTTCAAACTGAATCTAAACATCAGAAAAAATATGAAAATACATTTCATGCCCATCAAAGTAAAATCCATTTCTAAACACTTATGTACCAAACACAAGGGAGTCTAATTGCAGAAAACAAACATTATTAGACAATTTGTAAGTTGTTCAACCAAGTATTTTTAAGTGTTTTAAATAGAAAAATATTTCTAAATACAGTAATTATAAAATTATTTTTCTTATTTATTAGAAACTTACTATTTGAAGAAGAAGATTTGAATATAAGGGTATAATTGCTTAATGAAGTAATGCTTTAAAAACATATGAGAGTGCATTCTCATCACTTGGATTACAGGTATTCCAGCAATTCCACATAAAAAATGATGGAAATATACTAATTAGAGATGCTATTATTTTAATGTTTTTTAGTGAAATAAACAATACATAGATCTTATGCTGATTTACAATGAAAAATAGCAATTAGAGAAAAAAGAAGTACAAAATGCTCAAAGAGATAAGAAATTTAAAGAAAGGTCTGATATGAAATGGAATAAAGCAACTAGAGACCTCAGGGCAAGACTACTCAGCTAAGCTTCCAATTTGTAAACAGGAAAATTTTGCAACAAAAGAAAACTTATGCAAATGTAATTCAAGGAAAAGCCCATTTTCTATCCCATTAAGGTAGCAGAACTTAGCAGCATCAGCTGTGTGTTTCTGGTTTTAGAGTCATAAATGATATATGTCAATGGGTGGTGAAATTTTCCTCAACAGTTAAGGAGAGCTACTGAGGGCAGACATTTGGCAGAGGATTCCCTTCAAGGTGGTCAAAAGATGCCATTGCTTGAAGCTGTGAAATTGAAGCATGGATTATGTTGGAGACTCCAAGATATTGGTAATGTCACAGCCATGGTATACCTGCCAATGAGATCTGCAGACAGGCTATGGAACCAGCCCAAGAGAGAGAAGTATGTTGAGGTCAGCAATGCTGTAAGGGTAGGGGATATGAAGAATGCATTGATATCAAAAATAGAGATGTTGAATTTGGAGTTTGCCCTGCTGGTTTTTGGTCATGCTTTGGTCCAGTATTTCCTGACTATGTTCCTATTCTTTCTTTTGTATATTCTGTGTCATATCATGTTGGAAATATGGAACTTGATTTTTTTTATTTTATAGGTGGCTTACAATTATGAGATTGCCTTGAATCTTGGAAGAAACTTTGGACTTTTAAACTGTGTTAAGACTAGACTATGAAAAGCTACTGGGACTAAATGCATTTTGCATTATAATGTGGCCACAAGCTTATGAAGATCAGGGGATAAAACATGGTGATTTGAATAATAATAGCCACCATAAGCACATGTGTTTGAACACTTGGTCCCTAGTTGATACAACTGTTTGGGATGGATGAGAAGGTGTGGCCTTGGTGAAGGTATATCACTAGGGGTGGATGTTGAGGTTTTAAAAGATCACACCATTAACAGTTCTCTCTACTTTGTGCTTGTGGAAAAAGATACCAACTCTCAGGTACTGCCCCAGCACCATGCCTGCCTGCCTATCACTATATTCTCTGCCATAATGGTCATGGACTCACCCTCCAGAAACTGTAAGCTCCCACTAACCTCTTTCTTCTATAAATTTCTTTAATAATGTTTATTTGTTCCAGCAATAGGAAAAATAAATAAGACAAAAAACCATTTTGGCAGTTATTTATTTAAATGTTTGGACTGTTTTCATCATTTACTTTGTCTTTTGGTGCTATTGATGGATATGACATTATCCTGATGTGTTTACTTTTAAAAATATTTTTGGATTATTATTATTTATATGTGTGTACTCACATGTATATGAACACTTGTATGGATAACTGTGCCATGACACTCATTTGAAAATCAGAGGACAACTTCTGGGGTCTGTTCTCTCTGTTTACCTTAACGTGAGCTCAGGGGATCAAACTCAGTTTGCCAGGCTTACATGGCAATACCTTTACCAACTGAATCATCTTGCCCACCCTCATGTGTTTACTTTTTAAGGTAATTTTTGTTTTTTAAAAAAGTTTTAATTTATTTATTTGCTTTATAGTTTCAATATCTTGTAATTTTAACATATGTGGAACAGTTCTTATCTACACATATGTATCAGGGTTTTATAGGTTTATGTTCAGACATCTGTTTTTCTCTACATTAGGGAAATTTTTTTCTATTATTTCACTGAATAGATTATATGTACTTTTATATTTTATTTCAGCTCATTCTGATCCATAGATTTTTTATTTGATATCTTGAATATATCTCAGATTTCTTAAAAGTGTTGATCATGTATATTTGTAATTTTTTTTCTTTAGATAAACCTGAATGTATTACTTCATTGAATTTGTCCAGTATACCCAAAATTCTTCTTACATATTGATGATGCTTTCCACTATGTTTATTTCTTTAATTTAATTTCTACTATTTCTTTTTGTATTTTTTTTCTCAACTTCCTTTCCCAGAATTCTCCTTGTCTGCTATACTTCCTACCTGGCTATTGGCCAATCAGCATTTTATTTATCAACCAATCAGAGCAATACATTCACAGCATACAGAGTAAGATCACCCATTATTTCCCCTTTTCTTTTTATTGAAAAGGAAGGTTTTAACTTCAACATAGTAAAATTACATATAATAGAACAGTTATCAAGCAAGAATTATAGTTATAATATCTAGTCTATTTGTATTTGGTAAAACTAAAGAAAATATTTTATCTATCCTATATTTATAAGTCTAAGGTTTGATATCTACCTTATCTCTTATCATAACCAAGGAAAATTATAACTATCTAGTCTTCAACTACATCAAAGACCCCAGAAAGATATAATATTACCCAATAAACAGTAAATGCATTGTAAGCAACTTCCAAAAATCTAGAATGACAGAGACAGCTGTCTGCCTGGACAGTCACCTAAAGATCATCTGCAATGTTGGGGCATTCATCTTCAGCCTATAGGCCTTGAGTTGTTTCATTGCTTCTACATGTGTCCTGTAGAATGCCTGGCAGTCTCCTCTGTGAAGCAAAGTTCAGTGGTCACCTTCCTATGGTCCTATATGTCCATTTTATGCAACATTTTGTCAAGCAGTCCAGACAGAAACAGTTTCTTCCCCTATAGTGGTATTCTATTTGTACTGAAATGTGATTTTATTTGTATGTTAATAAATAAAGTTGCCTAGGGGTCAGAGCTATTAACAAGCCATAGTGAAAGCCAGGGCGGTGGTGGTGCACGCCTTTAATCCCAGCACTTGGTAAGCAGAACTAGGTAGATCTCTGTGTGTTCAAGGATACAGCCAGCATTGGAGACACACGCCCTTAATCTCAATACCAACCATAGAAAACTTGGGAGGTCTGTACAGAGAGGCCATGACGAGACAGCCACGTAGTTGGGTTCACAACCAATGAGAAGGAAGAACCAGAACTCTTTATAAGACGAACACACAGGAAATACCCCCCCTTTTCGGAGAAGTCTCTTGGAAGGAGAGTCTAGCTGGCAGAAAGCGGGTAAGGCTTCTAGCTCTGACCTCTTGGGCTTTCACCTTTACATTGGCTCTGTGTTTCTTTTTTAATAAGGCAGTCGGTTACATCTACATTTGGCGCCCAACATGACAAGAATCCATAAGAAACCACTTGACTCACGGCGGGTCCGCGGTTGGTCTGGTTTCCCGCCTCAGCGGTCGGCTCCGGACGGCCTGGTCTCTAGCCGGCACCAAGGTCGGTTTGGCCTCAGGACCCAAGCAGTTAGCTTAAAAGCTGGTGCTACAAACAACTCAGGCCTGCCTTGCCAACAGGGCCCCTGCCTCTAAAGCAAACACACGTGGTTGGAGTTTAAGGAAGCCTAGCCCAGGCTTGACTCCGCTCAAGCGGGGACACGTGTTTGGATTTAAGCTTTTAGCCAGGGCTTCTCTCTCTCTCTCTCCCTCCCCCTCTCCGCTCAAGCCGCAACACATGGCTGGATTTAAGCTTTTAGTAGCTACGCTTTCTTGCTTGCTCTCTTGCTTGCTTTCCTTCTCTCTCTCTCTCTCTCTCTCTCTCTCTCTCTCTCTCTCTCTCTCAATTCACCTTGGACATTAGGTGGCTGTTTTGAAATTCCCTCGGATTTCTACTGTTCTGCGCAGACTTGGTAAGTCAATTAACATATCAAATATTTTAAAGGAAACTATTTAACAGAGAAATTTTTTCCACATTTAAAAAAAATGGGTTTTCTGTGTGCATTGGAAGAAAATTGGGCTTTGTTTGCAATTTTAGGCAGTGTGACAATGGAACAACTGTATGGGATGATTACTATTGATCGGATTATGCAGTTGGTTACTATGTTTCTACTCATTTTACTATTTAAAAAGATAGTCAATTTAAGTGCCAGGATGACAGTTTTAGAAAAACTTGTTAAACCTGAAACTCAGACAGAAGAAATTAAGAGTGAAGTTGTGGAACAGAAGGTTACAGAAAGAAAGCCTGTTTTCACACAGTCACCCTTAATTTATCCGGTAACCTTACATCAGTCGCCTGATCAAATGACTACACAAAATATTTGGGCTCCAATTGA
>CABHPP010092691.1:0-10164 GCA_902168425.1 Peromyscus attwateri | reverse complement strand
GTGATCTTTCCTGGGGAAGACTGTTTTTTACCACTCTCAGCTTTCTTTATTTGCCTGTAGTCCTTTATGTGGGGTTGAGGTCTTGTGGGCTTTCCCTCATCCATGTTAGCATGTCTGCTGTTGTCCATATTCAGCTCATGTTTAGGCTGTTGTGTAGGCGGAAGTTTCTGTCCCACCAGCAACTCCCAAATACCCAGCAGCCACTTCCCAAATCACCACACAGAGGCTTATATTAATTATAAATGCTCAGGCTTATTACTAACTAGCTCTTACCTTAAATTAACCCATAATTCTTATCTATGTTTAGCCACGTGGCTTGGTACCTTTTCTCAGTATGGCATTCTCATCTTGTTTCCTCTGTGTCTGGCTGGAGACTCCTGACTCTGCCCTTCCTCTTCCCAGCATTCTTAGTTTAGTCACCCTGCCTATACTTCCTGCCTGGCTACTGGCCAATCAGCATTTTATTAAACCAGTTCGAGTGACAGATCTTTACAGTATACAAGAGGATTAGTTCACAGCACTGTTGTGTTGGTAAGACTTTATGGTATACCTTCTGTCATCCCTAAGAGACACAATCTCACAGAAAACTCTATTCCTCTGACTTTTACAAACTTTTCCCCACCCCTCTTTCTCAACACCCTGAGCCTTAGGTGTGGGATTTTTTATTGTAGGTGTATCTGTTGAGACTGGGCTCCACAGCTCTGTGTTTTATTTGGTTGTGGTTTTTTGTAATGGTCTCTGTCTATTGCAAAGGTAAGTTTCCTTGATGAGGGATGAGAACTACACTTATCTATTGGTATAAGGACAAATATTTACCATGTACTTAGGGATTGTACTGGTTTAGTAAAGTGACACTTTATAGATTCTCCTCTAAGATCTATGACTTCACTAGCTCTGTGTAGTTGGCTAAGTTTCCAGTAACAGGCATGATTTCCCTCTCATTGTTTGGGACGTAGGTCCAATTAGAGAGCTGTTGGTTACCACCAAGGTATGAGTACCACTACTGCACCCTTAGGGTTATTGTGCCATGCTGGCCGTTGTTGTGGTTCATAGGCATCATAGGTGGGTAGGATTGTTGGTTGCTTCCCTTCTTCTGATACCATTAAAGCTAGTCCTCAGTGAAGAGGCGTTTGGATCAGTTCCAGCTCAGGAGCCTCTGGGTACTTTTTCTGAAGTGCATGGCATCTTCAGCAGTAGTGTGTATGCCCATTTATGAGGGCAACCAAGGGCAATAACAATACCCTATAATATTTTGGGAGTCCCTTGGACAATCTTGATGAATAACTTAAAAGAGGGTTTCTCATGCCTGGTGTTGGGGTTTTGTTAGATGGTCTTTGGGTCTTGGCAGGAGCATTGGCAGTCAAAATGGGAAAATTTCATTTAAACTATATATGTATGTTTATATACCAACTTATGTATATTATAGTGTTTTTAGGTAGTTAATAGTATGATTCCTTATGACTCTTCAAACATCCTTACTGTTAGTTTATCCTCTTCCCACCTTCTTCTGTATTTATCTCCCTCTTAGTCCCTAATGAAAGCCCCCCCCCATTTTTCTCACCTTTCACAGTCAGATCAAGTGTACCCTGCTGTTCCCCTCTCTATTGCTCCCAAACCCCAGCAATGGCCCATTATTATGTTTCTGATTTCTGCATTTACTCGAGATTATGTGATCGTATATGAAGATTTGGAGTTAGGGACCATGGATAAGAGCATGTGATATTTGTATTTCTGAGTTTGGGTTGCCTCATGCAACCAGATGATCTTTTCTAGTTCCACCCATTTACCTAAAATTTTTTTTTTACCTCATTTCTACTTTATTGAAGTGTAACTGATTTTTATGTACTGATCTTGTTTCCTGTGACATTGCTGAAGTAATCATGTTCCATAGTTTATTGTATTCCTTTAGCTTTTTTTGTATATAAGATTATGTTATCTGCAACAGAGATAGTTTTATTTCTTCCTTTCAATCTGGATTACTAAAATTTATTTTTCTTGGGTAATTATGTTGTCTAGAACCTCTAATTGGATGTTAAGACAGAAAAGTGTGGCCACAGACACAGAGACTGGGGTAATGCAGGCTCAAGTCCAACAATGTCAGCAGCCATCACATTCTAGAAGAGGGGAAAATGTATCCTCTTCATATGTCTAGCCTCCAGAACTGTGAGAAAATAAATTTATCTTACTTTTTAAAAGAGAGAAACCGATGAGGTTAAAATAAACACCCTGCTTTTGCCCTAATCTTAGGTAAGTAAACATTCAATAATTCATCATTGTGATATTATTGTGAATTTTTTATAGAAGCCTGTGATGATTACCTTGATTGACAACTGGATTGGATTGAGAAGCACCTAGGAGATGAATAAAGTACAGCATTGGGTCTGGCTATGAGAGCACATGCAGGTTGGATTAACCAATTAGAGTCCTTCCCTGAATGTGGATGGCACCATCCCATAGGCTAAGGGCCCAGGTAGAATAAAAGAGGCAGAGAAGCTCCCTAGTTCAGACCTCTCTCTGCTTCATATTATAGTGTGAGCTGCTTTGCTCTTCCCTATGCTCTCTGCCATGATGGACTGAAACCGTGAGCCAAAGTCAGTCTTTCCTATCTTAGTTGTTTTCCTCAAGTATTTGCCACAGGAACAGAAAGTCGGATAAACACAATATCCTTTATGAAACTGAAGCTTTTTCCTTCTGTTCTTTGTCATGTGGCATGATTGTGTGGCTTTTCATTTTCAATTTTTGTTATGCAGTATTACATTTACCAATTTTCAGAAATTATACCAACTTTGCATTCCTATAAAAAGTCAAATTTGGTCACAGTATGTAATATTTTTTAATGCTTCTCTGGATCCAATTTGCTAGTATTTTGTTGAGGTCACATATTGATCTGTAATTTTCTTCTAATATCTTTGTCTGGCTTTGGTATTTCAGAAATATTTTCATTTCTTTTTATTCCATCCCACTGGCCACACAATTTCAATGTGTCAGTTTTGGAAGCAGCATATTCAAGTTGTAGCATTTGCCCTAGGATTTACAGTGTACATTTAAATATTTAAGTTTGTATTCAAATAACAAGTTTATCTTCAAATATCACTTCATGTATAGCATAGATACCTTTTGCCCAAGGATTCCTAATTCCTCTGACTTTACCCTTGGGACTTTGCCATTAATCATTCCATTTATCTATATGCTATAATCACCCAATACATTGTACTCTAACTTCCATATGCACAGGCATAGGCCTACTCATCCACCCACACACACACACACACACACACACGTAAAAAAGACCTCTGTTCAAAGGGATTAGTCTTCAGGAAAATACAAATCATAACAATAGTGATATATTACTATATGCCTATTAGAATAGCCCAAATTTTAAAACATAGAATTCTCTTTTCCTTCAATAAAACTATGAAAAATCCCTTTATTAAATCCTTTTCCAACTCCTTTCCTTTTTTATATAGATCCAGATTTCTGAGCTCTATCTAAAGAGCTTTCAGCATTGTCTGAAGCACCCTCAGCGTTGATTATAGGGCAGACCTGTTAACAATGAATTTAGGAACATATTGCTGAATATTGAATTCTAGGTTGACAGTTTATTTTATTTTAATTCCCTTTCACTGTCTTCTGTCTTCTGATAAGTCTCTGAAATCTCCATCGTTGTTCTTTTATTGATGAAGTGTCTCTCCCTACTCTCTTTATGACCTCCTTCAAGATTATCTTTTTGTTGCTTTTTGTGAAATTAGTTAGAATTATAATTGCCAAAGATTGGAAAATTGTTCAGTCACTTATTTTGGGCTTCCCTTTTGGTCACATTTCAGAGGGAGTCTCTTCTCTCTCTTGTAACTTTCCCAGTTGTAATCACAGTACCGAATGTTTATTGGCATATTACTAGGCTATGGGGACAGACGACTGTTCTCTTGTCCTTTAAGTTACAATTATGTAATTGATTAGCGCAGTGGGCCTGTTTCTTGCAGCTGTGGCCATCATGAGTATTCCTCTCCCTTCTCTGTCCAAAGCATTTGCAATCTATTTTCTTAAAACTCTCTTTCCCACTGACCATAGAGTTTAATTTTTTCCTTAGGTGAGACATGAAGGCTGGAACAGGATTGTTATGGGACAAATTTACCTTCCTCTAACTGTTCAAAAATGCTAACATTACAAAGTCCTTCCTTTTAGATCTCAGACCTGTTAGAGAAAAGAGCTAGAGAGAGACTCACAGTCGCTATGCTTATGTTCTTCTGTCCAGTGCCACATGGGGAGCTCCCTTTTAACTGCTCTGTGAAAAGCATGTGAGGTTCCTGTAAAAATATTTAATAAAAGTGTGGAGACTCCAAAGAGTTCCAAAGGTTCCTATGGGGCCTTCTTAGTCTTGTGCTAAAGTTTGTCAAAATCATTATTGAAGAATCTTACTAGCTTTTGGCATCTAGGGCCTTCATTTGTTGTCCCTGAGTTCCCAATGGGACAACTGGCTTTTAATAAAGTGAACCAAGTAGGGAGTAAGAGAGAACCAGCAAGATTGAGACAAGGGTCATGATCTATTTACAAAGCACAAGAGTTCACATGAGAACTACCATACAAACTACTGCATGTGCTCTGTTTGACAGAGGCATCTCCCAGTAGACCTTGCCTCCCAACAGCATTTTAAAAACCAGAAAACGGTTCAATTAGTACTTTTATTTACTATACATTTGACATAGGATCTAGTACTTTTACTCCTAGGTATAATAATTCACTTCATTTCTCATAAAGAAAATTGAAAAAATGTTTATACAAAATATATATTAGAATATAGAGCTTTATTAAAAATTCATGAAAAAACTAGAAATAACCAAGATGCCTTCAATTGATGCTGGATTAACAAACTAGAATACCACTCAGGAATGAAGAAAACTGTTGAGTCATACAACAATTAGAATATATCTCAAATGCATTACAAACTAAAATCTATTGTGCTAAGAAAAAAAAGCCTGAATCAAAGGTTGACATAGAATATAATTCAACCTATTTGAAATCCTGGGAAAAGCAAGGTTAACAGAATAGAATATAGATCATAGTTATCTGGGCTTGAGGGTGGGATGTCATTAGTTCTAATTATAATCAGCTATGTAAGGGAAAATTATAGGAATGGAATTGTTCTGTATGGTATTATGGAAGTGAATATTTGACTTTATATACTTGCAAAAACTCAGAGGGCTGAATTTGTGTTTTGGTTTTTTTAAACAAATCATGTAAAGTATTTGGATAATCTAGCATTGAATGTAGTTTGTGACATATAAATCTGAACTGTATTACAAGTATATAGAACAACCTTACCAAATGGGATGGAGGGAGAAATAAATAACTATTGTTAATGGTTTGATTGATACTGTAAGACTAATAACAGAAAGTATCAGTGCATAGATGCTACTGTCATTGGTGAATTTGTTTCTCATAGGGTTTTGTATAGTGGATCTCTTAAAAGTTGTTTAGAGATTCCAAATCTTATTTAACTCTTTTGGGAAATGTTAATGTTTTTCTTTTAGTTTTCTGTATATAATATTTTCAGAGCTTTTTCAGAAATACTATTTAGACCTGTCTTCTGTGTATTCCCCCCTAGTGGTCTGTCTGGGTCTTGGATAGAAGTCTTAAAAGGTAGTTAGTTGAGCTTCTAAATTGGTATCCTGGTATCCTAATTAGCACCAAAACACTAGCAAGTCATAAATAAACTTCTTTTGTTTCTTTTCAGTGCTTTCCAGTTTCTTAGGCTACCATTTTCTGTCCTCTGTTCAGAAACTACTCACTGTAATGGTTGTACTCCTTCTAGAAGCAATGTAGAAGGAAAGGAAATAGGGAAAACTCATATGAAGTGTAGTCAGAAGTTTTCCTGTGTCCCGCCCGGTCCCGCAGTCGCTCAGACCCAAGTAAACATACACAGGCTTATATTAATTATGAACTGTATGACCATGGCCTATGGCTCAAGCTTCTTGCTAGCTAGCTCTTACAACTATACTCAGCCCATTTCTATTAATCTGTATGTCGCCACATGTTCCATGGCTTTACTGTGTGCCATTACATGCTGTTCCCTGGACAGCAGGATGGCGTCTCCTCTGCCTCTGCCTTTCTTCTTCCTGTCTCTCTCCTGGATTTCTTACCTGGCTATATCCTGACTCACCATAGGCCAGAGCAGCTTCTTTATTAACCAATCATAGCAACACATATTCACAGCATACAGAAAGACATCCCACAGCACTCATCCCACAGCAATGAAATCTGCTTGTGTCCTGCTGACGCTGTCTCAAACTCCAGAAAGATTCTCAACCCATAGCATTTTGATTCCTATAAGCTCCCATTCTGGGCCACTTCTACTTCTGAGATGCCTTTGAGGTTGCTTCCCTCACTATAGAACTAAATTGTAGAGTCTTGTTTATTTCTACTCTTTTAGGGGGCCTGCCACCAAGCTCCCAAATAAATCACACACAGAGGCTTATACTTAATTATAAATACCCGACCTTAACTTGCCTTAGTTTCTAGCCAGCTTTCCTTAACTTAAATTGTCCCAACTACCTTGTGCCTCTGGGCTTTTATCTTTCTCTTACCTTATTCTTACTCCATGGCTTGCTGGTTGTGTAGCTGGGTGGCTGGCCCTGGAGTCCTCCTCCTTCTCTGGCTCCTCCCTTCACTCTTCCATCTTTTTCTCTCTTCTCCCAGATTTCTCCTTCTATTTATACTCTCTGCCTGCCAGCCCCGCCTATCTCTCTCTCCTGCCTTGCTATTGGCTGTTCAGCTCTTTATTAGACTAGTCAGGTGTTTTAGACAGGCAGAGTAACACAGCTTCACAGAGTTAAACAATTGCAAAATAAACAAAAGTAACACCCTATTCTACAACAATAGAGTAAATAAAAACCCAAAGGAGGGTGGGATATAGCTCAGTGATGGAGCACTTGAATCAATCTCTAGTAGCTAACCCCCCCCCACACACACACACAAAATAACCTCGCCCAGCAGTGGTGGTGCACAACTTTAATCCCAGCACTCAGGAGGCAGAGGCAGATGGATCTCTGTGAGTTCGAGGCCAGCCTGGGCTACAGAGTGAGTTCTAGGAAAGGCGCAAAGCTACACAGAGAAACCCTATCTCAAAAAAACAAAAAAAGAGAAAGAAAATAACCTCAAAGGATTTCTCCCATTGTCTCTGAACATTATTTCTCACTTCTGTTTTTTTAAGGTATATTAATATGTATTTATTTATACAAAGTTATGAGATTCTTTGCTCAAGCCCAAACTACAAGCTTTATTCTATGACTTACTCTGTCCATTAAACAGTGCCCATTTCTGTGTTTCATGTGATATTGAATTCAGTCTCAGGATAGTGAAGGCTATAAAAATAGTGTTAATTGTGTAACTCTCTAGATGTTCCTGCTTGTTTGTTTGTTTGTTTGTTCATTTATTTATTTAGGGGTAAGATGTATACCATGGTCTGTAAGGGGAAGTAAGACAACATCTAGTGAGAGTCGGTTCTTTTCATTCACCATGTGGCTTTGGAGTTTGAATTCATGTCAGAATTGAACTTGATGACAAGTGTCTCTTTGCTCAGCGCTCTCACTAACCCTTGTTTGAGACAGGGTTTCACTGTGTAGCCCAGGCTAGTCTCAAGATCATGATCTTCCTTCCTTAGTTATCAAGTGCTGATATTACAGGTATGTGCCATTAGACATGTTTAATTATTCCTTCAAACTCTGGTATTTTTTCCTAATTCACTTTCCTTTGCCTATTTTTACTTTTCAATATTCATGCAGAGGTTCAGGCATTCTTTTGGGGTTTTATATTTTAGTTAGTGATAGATAAAAGATTCCAAATAAGACTGGGCTGTATGTGTTTTGTAGAAAGCACATATTTGGTTATTATTTCTTTATCTGGTATTGGAATCTCTCTCTTTGTAGGTAGGCAATTTATATTGAAACTCATTATTCATATTCTTGGATTAAAACTCACCATCTTGGTGGATATTGGGGTGCCTGCATGCAAAGCCAGCACCCAGAAGTCTAAGGCAAGAGTTTCATAAGTTTCAGGCCAGCCTGGGGTACCTAGCAAGACCCTATTTCAAAATATACGTAACTTTCTTTGCAAAATCCTTCCATCTTGTGAAGCATTGTCTGTTCATTATATTCTTGCTATTTCCTTTTCATAGTATATATTCACTTTTCTTCATTATGTCTTCAAATATTTCTTCTGCCCATTCTTTCTTCCATATGTACATATTAAGTATACAAGTATTACATATCCTATTCACATGTTTGTTTTTGTTTTTCTATTTTCCTACTTTTCCTTATTATATTTAACTACTTAAATTTTTATTAAGAAAATTTTTTCATTCATTTTACACACCAATCAGAGATCCCCCTCTTCCCTCCTCCCATCCCCCAGCCTCCCCCCAACTCACCCCCCACTCCCCCCAACAAGAAGGCAAAGCCTCCCATGGGGAGGCACATCCAGTAGAGGCAAGTGCAAGCCCTTCCCCTTGCCTCAAGGCTGCATGAGGTGTCCCATCATAGATAGTGGGCTCCAAAAAGCCCCCTCATGCACCAGAGATGGATTCTGATTCTACTGCTGGGGGCCCCCCAAGCAGATCAAGCTATACAATTGTCTTGCCATGCAGAGGGCCTAGTCTAGTCCCATGCAGGCTCCACAGCCATTGATCCAACTTTCATGAGTTCTCACTAGTTTGGTTTGGTCGTCTCTGCAGGTTTCCCCATTATGATCCTGATGCACTTGCTCATAGAATAACTTCTCTCTCTCCTACTGGACTCCTGGAGCTCTGCCTGGTGTTTGGCTGTGGATCTTTGCATCTGCCTCCATCAGTCATTGGTGAAAAGTTCTGTGATGACAGTTAGGGCATTCACCAATCTGATCTCTGGGGCAAGCCAGTTCAGTTCAGGCACCCTCTCCACTATTTCTAGTAGTCCAAGCTGGGTTCATCCTTGGGGATTCCTGGTAATTTACCTAGCACCAGGTTTCTCTCTATCCCCATGATATCTCCCTCCATCATGGTATCTCTCTCATTGCTTTCCTACTCCATCCCTGTTCCAGCTTGACCATCCCATTCCTTTATGTTCTCATCCCCCATCCCCTACCCTTCATTGCCCACCCCTTCACCCCCAGTTCACTCATAGAGATCTCATCTATTTCCCCTTCCCAGGGTGATCCATGAGTCCCTCTTTGGATCTTCATTGTTAGCTAGCTTCTTTGGAGTTGTGTGTTGTTGTCTGGTTATCCTTTGCTTTACTTCTAGTATCCACTTATGAGTGGGTATATACCATGTTTGTCCTTCTGAGTCTGGGTTACTTCACTCAGGATGATATTTTCTAGTTCCATCCATTTGCTTGCAAATTTCATGATGTCATTGTTTTTCTCTGCTGAGTAGTACTCCATTGTGTGTATATACTACATATTCTTAATCCATTCTTCAGTTGAGGGGCATCTAGGTTGTTTCCAGGTTCTGGCTATGATGAATAATGCTGCTGTGAACATAGTTGAGCATGTGTCCTTGTGGTATGATTGAGCATTCCTTGGGTATATGCCCAAGAGTGGTATTGCTGGGTCTTGAGGTAGATTGATACCCAATTTTCTGAGAAACTGCCATACTGATTTCCAAAGTGGCTGTACAAGTTTGCACTCCCACCAACAGTGGAGGAGTGTTCCCCTTGTTCTACATCCTCTCCAACATAAGCTGTCTTTAGTGTTTTTGATCTTAGCCATTCTGACAGGTGTAAGATGGTATCTCAGAGTCCTTTTGATTTACATTTCCCTGATGACTAAGGATGTTGAGCAGTTCCTTAAATGTCTTTTGGCCATTTGAAATTCTTCTGTTGAGAATTCTCTGTTTAGCTCTGTAGCCCATTTTTTAATTTGATTGTTTGGCATTTTGATGTCTAGTTTCTTAAGTTCTTTATATATTTTGGAGATCAACCATTTGTCAGTTGTGGGGTTGGTGAAGATCTTTTCCCATTCTGTAGGCTGTCATTTTGTCTTATTTACTGTGTCCTTTGCCTTACAGAAGCTTCTCAGTTTCAGGAGGTCCCATTTATTAATTGTTGCTCTCAGTGTCTGTACTACTGGTGTTATATTTAGGAAGTCTCCTGTGCCAATGTATTTAAGGCTGCTTCCTACTTTCTCTTCTATCAG
>CABHPP010092689.1:1542-15178 GCA_902168425.1 Peromyscus attwateri | reverse complement strand
TAGGATTATTTCAGCTGTTCCTTTCTTTAGCTGTCTTTTTTTTTTTTAATTTTTATTTTTGCTGTAAAACAGAGAAGCATAAAGAACAAGCAATCAAAGCCGGGTGTGGTAGCATACACCTTTAATCCCAGCACTCAGGAGGCAGAGGCAGGAAGATAGATCTCTAAGTTCCAGAACAGCTTGGTCTACAAAGGGAGTTCCAGGACAGCCAGGGTATACAGAGAAACCCTGTCTCAAAAAACAAACCGAAAGAACATGCAAGCAAAGAGACCCCCAGCACAGACCCCCCATCTTCTCATTTTCTGGTTGTTTCTCAAGGTTCCCAGTGTCCTCCAGCATTCTGCCTACCATAGCTCCTCAGTGCGTTTGAGGGCCTCGTGTCTTCAGCGGACAGGGAGTGTCCCCCGCAGCTCGCCTTTCACCCCTTTCTCCTGTCTTCATGCCACTGCCTCCCTTCTCTTTCTTCTCCCTCCTCCCCTGTGCCATGCAGGAGGGGCTCCCCCAGCTGACCAGACCTTGGTCATCAAGACATTCCGTTTCCTGTCACAGAAACTCTTTATCTCCGTCTCAGTTCTCTCCAGCCTCGGCATTGTTCTTGCTGTTGTCTGTCTGTCCTTTAACATCTACAACTCCCACGTTCGGTAAGTTTCTCTTCTGACTTGATCCTTGGCCTGGCTGCCTCTCCAAGGTACTGACCGTATGGTCAGTAAGAAAGAGTAAGAAAACTGGGACCCCCAAGACCGTGTGTCATAGAGAGTGGTGTGATGACTCACCAGAAATGTAAGGGGAAACCAGGCATGCCCCCTACCCTTGCTTCAGAGTAGTCATCTAGAAAAACAATAACATTTGAAGCCTAGTGCATAGTCTTGGGCTCTAACTAGAGTATGCCAGTGGGGCCTTATTCTGTGGCCCTGTGCTCCCCAGGTCCAGCCCTGTGTCCAACATCTTATCTTGAGTATTCTTTCTGTCTGTTCCCAGTCTGTCCTTTATCCGCCCCGGGGATAGGGTTGTGCTGTTGATGGCATTTTTGGAGAGCCAAGCCTCCCTGGAGGAGATGGGGTAATTCTGCTCTTTCTCCCACCCTCTCCGCCTCTGCCCTAGTTATATCCAGAACTCCCAGCCCAACCTGAACAATCTGACTGCCGTGGGCTGCTCACTGGCACTGGCTGCTGTCTTCCCCCTTGGGCTGGATGGTTACCACATAGGGGAAGGCCAGTTCCCGTTCGTCTGCCAGGTGAGTAGATGGTGGGCCAGTGTAGACCTTGCGGAATATGGCTTTCCTGATCCTCTCAGGAGCACCTTCTCTGTCTCTCCCTTTCCCTGACCCGTGTCTCCCTTCCTGCCCTTCCTCCTAGCATCACCCTCTGGTCTCTCGCCGGCTCCCTCCCTCCTTTCTTGGCGCCAGACCTTTATCATTCTGCAGTTCCCTGGCCGCTTGCAAGGTTGCTAGGCATGCCTCGCAGAGGAGAGGGGTGAAGTGCTGAAGACAAAGGGAGGGGTCTGCACACTGAACAATAGTGGCTTGTTTGTGGTGTGTGGGCTGAGAGACAAAACTGGGCTTTCCCGTGGGAGCCTTGGTTGGAGTTTGAAAGGATGGCGGCAGAATCAAAGCGGACAGCTGGGGCAGGAGACATGTCATTCCAGAGGGAGGAGGGCCTCTGGGGACTCTGGGCTCATGGAGTGTCTGGGACTGTGGGGTAAGGCTGACTTCAACGATGGTTCTCCACTGTATGCAGCATCCACTCTTTCCCTGGTTCCTTCCACTGGCACTCTCTTTCCTCCACTGTGTTTCTGTCCTGATTACACACTGTGCACACAACATGTGTGCACACTCATGCACTCTTGTCTTCAGGAAGTGCCTATTCCTAGTGGGATCAGCGTGCAGCAGGAGAGAGACAACTAGGAGATGCATTTAAGGAGGGAGCTCTAGTAGGTCCTATGGATAGAGAGAAGGGAAGCAGCTCACAGTCCGTGTTTGAGTGGCCCTCAGAAAGGAGGTGGTGTCTGTGCTTTGAAGGACGATGCATGAGATCAGAAAGAGAGTAGATAAGGGAGACTGAGTGGTTCAGCATAGCTGGGTGGGCACAGGGAAGGAGAGGGCCTGAGAGATGGGCCAGGCTAGTGGATGGGCCATACTGTGTCACGTTCAGAGGTGTGCAGGTGATAACTAGGCACTAGAATAGAGCAGTAGGCTTTAGCAAGAATGCTCTGGTGCTGTAGCGGTAGAGAAGGATGGAGTCCCAGCCTTCCCCTCCCTTCCCTCCATACTCTGCTTGCTGTGTCCTGCCTGCTTTTTGTGTGTGGTCACTGTTCACATTGCTCCCTGCAGTTCCATCCAGGGCTCAGTCCCACCTATTACCAGTGTCTTTCCTCCCTTTCTAGGCCCGCCTTTGGCTCTTGGGCTTGGGCTTTAGTCTGGGCTATGGCTCTATGTTCACCAAGATCTGGTGGGTCCACACAGTCTTCACAAAGAAGGAGGAGAAGAAGGAATGGAGGAAGGTGAGCAACTTCCCAGACCCAGCCTTTGATCTTGGGCATAGAGAAGACCTTTCTGACCTGTCTTCTCTGGATGTCTGTCAGACCCTAGAGCCCTGGAAACTGTATGCCACGGTAGGCCTGCTGGTGGGCATGGATGTCCTGACTCTCGCCATCTGGCAGATTGTGGACCCCTTGCACCGCACCATCGAGGTATCTGCCACTTAAGAGGAGTTTCTGGGGTCAGGAAGCGGGGGAGGGCCCACCAACTTGGCATCTTCAGGGATATATGTGGTCTTGAAGGATGTAGCTACTTAGTGAAGGCCAGGCGTGGTGGTGGCACATACCTTTAATTCCAGCATGCCTTCAATCTCAAAGCTCAGGAGGCAGAGGCAGGCAGATCTCTGAGTTTGTGGCTAGCCTGGTTTACATAGTGAGTTCCAGGCCAGCCAGGGCTACACAGTGAGACCCTGACTTTAAAAAGAAAAGGAGAGAGAGCTTATTGGTCGTCTTTATATTCAGGGCTCTTCTGTCTTTCCCAGATGAGCCTTACTGAAGCTTCTTGGTTTATCTAGAGAAGGGACGTGTCAGGGATCTGGGAGGATGTGTAGGGTTTCCAAGCATCAGGGAAAGTGGGGAACAAGCCCTTCTAGCATGTTCAGGAGAATGTCCCTAGGCCTGGAGTAGGATTTGGCACAGTACTGAGTCTCGTAGTCAGGGGTGGGCGTTCAGGAGCTGGAGAAATGTAAGCTCACTCATCCTTTTCCTCCTTTTCTCCCTCAGACTTTTGCCAAGGAGGAACCAAAGGAAGACATTGATGTCTCCATCCTGCCCCAGCTGGAGCACTGCAGCTCCAAGAAGATGAATACATGGCTTGGTGTGTGGGATGTGGGTGGGAGGAGGGGAGGGAGGAAGCACATGCAGGAGGAATGGGTAACAGCAGGAGGACAGGGGAGAAGGACCTTTCAGAGAGGAGACGGTTCCAGTGCCTTTATCACTGCACTAAACTTTTCCAAGAGTGGGAGAGCTTTGGTCTTTTGCCATGAGTAGCAGTGTTCAGCAGAGGGCCAGTGCTGGTGGGTAACCCACCCTTCTGTGACTGGTGAGCTCCTGAGAGTAAGACCAAGGTCATGAGGTCATGGGCTTAGCCTCTCTTCAGCCTGGCTAACATTCCTTCAATCTACAAATCCATGGGATGAACTAAAACACTTAGCCTGGATTGCACGTTCCTGCCTGGTGGTCTAAGGGTCAAGACACTGTGTAGCATATATTGGATCATTCCTAGCTGCTCCATTGGAAGCTGAAGTGAGGTCTGGGCCACATGGGTGGGGCCACACTGAGAATTTGCTATGTCAGAGGGGCTGGAATGGAGAGGAAGGCTTCCTTTACACAGGAGCTACAAGGAGCAATAGTAAATGAAGGACAAAGAGAGGAAGAGGGTTGAGTTGGGAGTGTGATGGTCCTTGTTGCCCAGGTGACACTTTGCTGCTGTTCTAGGCATTTTCTATGGCTACAAGGGGCTGCTGCTGCTACTGGGAATCTTTCTTGCCTATGAGACCAAAAGTGTTTCCACCGAAAAGATCAACGACCACAGGGCTGTGGGCATGGCTATCTACAATGTTGCGGTAAGCTCCCTTGACACCCGGGGTTAGTCCTGGAAACTGTTAAGGTGGTAGGACTAGAAGAATCAGAAAACTAGAGCTGAGATCATCTGTGGAGAAGTCATACAACACTGGTTAATGACTGATGTATAATCATGGTTGTATGACTTTCCTGAGAGACCCTAGACAGGGCACCATGACAGGCACAAGAAATGATTCTACCAGAGTCTAATCCTACTTCCATCTCTGTTGCTGTGATAAAATGACTGACAGAAAGCAACTTTGAGGAGAAAGGGCTGATTTTAACTCACAGTTCCAAGTTACAGTCCATCAATGAGGGAAGTCAACATAGGACCTTGAAGGAGCTAGTCATCCAGAGTCAAGAGCAAAAAGAAATAAATGCATACATGCTTACTCATGTTCAATCCAGGACCCCCTGCCTAGGGTTTGTTGCCCTCTACAGTGACTGAGTCTTCCCACATCACTCAACAATATAGATCAAGAAAATCCCCCCCAAATATGCTCACTGACGAAGCCAAGATGATCTAGACAATCCCTCGTTGATAATCACCTGAGTGATTCTAGAGTCCAGAATCTAAACTATGTCAAACTGACAAGGCTAACCACCACACTTGGTGAATCTGTGTATTTGTGGAGGTTACTACAGGAGCATGAGGGAGTTAATAGCATTTATGTCATCTAAAAGTCCACTGCAGCACGGGTGGTGGCTCATGGTAGCTGCGCACCTGGAGTTCCCTGCCCGACTTACAGGCAGTTCCACAGGAGAGCATTCACTCACCAGGAATTCATTACTGCTTATGTAACTGGGGATGGGCCTCCTTAGTCTTCTAAGTGGCTGAGTATCACAGGTCTCCCTCTCTTTTGGAGAGGGATATTTCAATTCAGAGGATTTAACTATACAGCAGTTTAGAAAGAACACTGCATTGGGGCTGGGGTGATAGGTCCTGATGCTTACAAGACAACTTACTGTGAGCTGAGTTTGGTTCTTAAAACCCACATCAGAAAAGGCTGGGTGTAATGGCATGTGCTTGTAATGCCAGCCCTGAGGAGATGCAGACAAACAGGTCCTCAGTTCTCAGTGACCAGGTGAGGGACACGGTATGAAAAACCAAAGTGGAGGAGGAATGACAGCTGGAGGTTTTCCTCTAGCGTCCATGTGCACACATGTGCTCCTGTGCCACACATACATAACATAACATACACAGATAAGAACAAACCTGAAATGAAAGTACATTGTTACATCATTTGCACCTGCCTAGAGAAGTAGTCTCAAGGACAGACGGAATGCAGAGATCCTGAGGGAAGCATTGATCGAGAGCTGAGAACTGGTTTGGTAGTCTGTTCCTAATTTTTAGCTATTAAAGTTGAGGATCATCCTGAATTTGTGGGCCATTCACCAGGAGTGTCTCCATGGGCTCTCTTTGGGAAGGAAACCCTGCATCCGTAGATCTAGTGTGTATCTAATACATAACCGTGTATTGGACCTGAGTCTCCCAAATGCTGTCTCTCCAGGTCCTGTGTCTCATCACTGCTCCTGTCACCATGATTCTTTCCAGCCAGCAGGACGCAGCCTTTGCCTTTGCCTCTCTGGCCATCGTGTTCTCTTCCTACATTACTCTGGTTGTGCTCTTTGTGCCCAAGGTGAGTCTGGCTCTCCCCTGCCCTCCCTAGATAGAACCAGGACTTCCATTTTGGCCCAGCTTGTCTTTCATCACTCCCAACACTTTACCAGCTGCTCACTCACAGAGCTTCTGCTCAGCCACCCAGTGCCCAAACCTTTGCCCTCAGATGCGCAGGTTGATCACCCGAGGGGAATGGCAGTCTGAAGCACAGGACACCATGAAGACGGGGTCATCCACCAACAACAACGAAGAAGAGAAGTCCAGGCTGTTGGAGAAAGAGAACCGTGAATTGGAAAAGATCATTGCTGAGGTGTGTGGTGACGGCCGGCGGCCCTGTGTAAGGGTGGGTTGTCTGGGGTTGAGCCTTAGATACAGGTTCAAGTGTTGGCGATTTACAGAGGATCCCACAAAACCTGCAGGGAGCAGGGGCAGGAGAGGGAAAGGAAAAGGATTGAGATTCGGTCTCAACTAAAATTTAGTGTTAGCCGGAGGAGGGGGGAGGGAGGCTCTGGAGTGGGGACTATAGATTCAGCCCTCCTGAGGCAAAAGAGCGTCCATTGGCAGTAGATAGGGGGAGGCCATTGTGAGTCGTTACTGGCCCACACTCACAGCTGCTGTGTGAGGCATGTAACCACAGCATATCGGGTCTAGGCAGCTGCCCACGGTGTCCGCTGTGTCCAGGTGGTAGTTAGGAACCAGTGCAGTGCTGGGGGTGGAGGGCGGCATTCCGCCTTGGTTGATGCAATTTTCCTGTCATTATTCTCCTTTTGTTTTTTAATTCACTTATTTCCTCCATCTATTCTCTTGATGCCTTTTCGTTCCGTGGCTTGCTTTGTTCCTTTCTTGGTTCACATTTTAATTTCTTCTCTCACCTGTACACACCATTTCAATGCCTCTCCTCCCTTTCCCCCCTTCCATTCCTCACCCTCCTCCCACACTCCCAATTGTGCTTCTTCCTCCAGAAAGAGGAGCGTGTCTCTGAACTGCGCCATCAGCTCCAGTCTCGGCAGCAGCTCCGCTCACGGCGCCATCCCCCAACACCCCCGGACCCCTCTGGGGGCCTTCCCAGGGGACCCTCGGAGCCCCCTGACCGACTTAGCTGTGATGGGAGTCGAGTGCATTTGCTTTACAAGTGAGGGGGTGTCAAGAAGGATAAGGCCAGTAGGGGAGGGAAGGGTGTGGGAAGAGGGTGGGGGACTGGGAGGAGGGCAAGGACTCCTATCTCCAACTGGGAGAACATGCTCCAATCCCCCTCTTATAAATATATGTCACTCTGTGCATCTGGGGTTATTTGGGTCTCCAATACTCTGGGAAACAGACTGTTTTCTCTCTTATTCATTCATATTATTTTGTATCACTACTTCACAGTTTAGTTCAAACCCTATTTGAAGCTATTCACTCATAACCCCAGAGGGGCAGCTGACCATATTTTTCTCCCACAGCCTATCTTGTATAGTTACCACGGAAACTCCTGCAATTTTAGCAGCAGGGGTCTCCCCACAAGTATTCTTCCCACACTAGCAGGATCCTCTCTGTTTCTCAGCATCAGAATCTCCTTCCATTGCCCTTGTCCTACACATCCCTGTGTGTTCCTCTCCTTAAGTGTTGTTTCTTCCAGGGGATTCATTCTCACCCAGGCCCACATGCTCTTTGTCTCTTTGCTCTGTGTGCTCCTGAATCC
Source organism: Peromyscus attwateri (assembly GCA_902168425.1). Classification (NCBI taxonomy): domain Eukaryota; kingdom Metazoa; phylum Chordata; class Mammalia; order Rodentia; family Cricetidae; genus Peromyscus; species Peromyscus attwateri. The sequence goes on along the minus strand of CABHPP010092689.1, from coordinate 7,778 downwards.
CAACACACGTACCCCATCCTCCAAGTGCATTTTTCCTGAGTGCTTTCCCATGCCGCCATGTGCTCTCTGCACACCCTGCACCTGTGAGTGCACAGTGGTTATGGGTGTGTGCTGTGGTGTACTTGGGTAGATGTGTGTGATGTGCTGAGCACACTAAGCTGTCTTCCTCATGCACATGCCATGTCTTTCTGTGTTTTCCCTATGTGACTCAGTGCGTTGTATATTTACTGCTTTGCATCTTCACATCGTTGTGTGTTTTGTGTACGTGTGTTTCCCTGGCTGGCTTCATGGCAGTCTTCCTGTCTCACTCAGCCTTCTGAATGTTTGGATTACAGTTGTCTGCCTACCTGATGTCATGTCTTTTTCCAACAGAGCCATGTGCACCCAACATGCACATAGTTAAGCACATCCTCCTCAGTTCACGTGTTCTGAGCCATCCGTACCCTCTCCTTGGCATTTCCCCTCAGATGTTCCCTGGATTCTTTGCTCTCATGTGTACCTCTCTCAGTCTGTACTCACAATCATCTCTCAAGATACATCTTAGTTTTCTTTTCTTTATTATTATTACTATTATTATTTTTCAGAACTAAGGGAAAAGAAACAGGTACAGGTTGGAGGCTCTTTCCAGTGGATAGTAGGTCCACATCCTAACCATATAAAGCGTGGACAGATGGACTGATGGGGCGGGAGGCAATGTCCCTTTCACACTGTGGTGTCTCTTGGGGAAGGATCTCCCTGAATCTCAATAAACCAGTGAACAGTGTGACTCAGCACCTCACCCTCCATCCTGTGAACTGAGTGGGCTCCAGGCCAGGAAGGGAGAAACCCAGGCTCTCAGGCTTGGAGTTAATGAAAAGGCTTTGAAGTGGAGAGGTGCAAAGAGATATGTGATTGATCCATGCAGAATTTAGTAGGGCAAAGCAGGACAAGATTAAGGCCCTGATTAGTGAGTGCTGACATTGGTGGTTAAAAGTGTGGGCTCTGGAGTCAGACTGCCGGTGTGTCTGGCCTGCACACATGCAGAAATGTCTCCAATCTCTATTCTCCACTTTTGGGAATCTGGTAATAACGGTAATGATGATGCATTTCTCAATGGAGTGCATACAAGAACTAGGCTAATTATGCATTCCAGTGTCTGGATCTGCTTGGGTCGTGGTAGCCTGTTACAGCTGCTTCCTGGATTCCCTGACAGTGGTGGCCATGATCTGGGAGCCTGGAGCTGCTGGCTGAGCAGATGTGAGGAGTCTCCTCAGAAAGGAAGAATCACAAGTAAACCATAACTGCCAGGCTCTGGATAGGTGCCTCCAAACTTAAAAATCATTATCTAAGGAACTCTGAGTACCTTGGGAAGATTTTTTTTTTCCTCAAGATGAAAGTTTGAAAAGCCAGGAGGAACAAAAACAAATTGGAATTTTTTATAATTCTGAGTGTCCTTTTGGCTTTCTTGAAGCTTTTCCATTTTTGGCCTTTTTTTTTTTTGTTTGTTTTGTTTTGTTTTAAGATGATGGTTTTCCTCTCCAGCTCTGCATGAAAGCTGCAAGGGTTGGATCTGCTCTGTCATTTCACCGTCCTGTTGATGGCAGGTTAAATCTTAGGCCCCCTTTGAAAACAACCTATAGTGATTATCCACCTGGGACCAGTTGGATTTAATTTGAGTTTCCCTTCTTCCTGCAGTGGTGTTTTCTCAGAAAAAGGAGAGGAGGCCTGTGGAGTAGAGAAACCTGCAGTGTAGAAATTAACAGTTGGCTTCAGAAACTATAGCCCAAGCACAGACCAGCCCTGTGCAGACTGAAATCACCCCTCTCAAACCCACGTTGCACATAGGTGGGGTGTGACTAGTAAGTAAATCAAGGGTCAGAAGCTCCACTGTAGCCAAGAGTGAGCCAGACTATAGCAAGAGAGGCAGGAACCCAGCCACATAGCAGAGCTGACAGAGTGCTTGGTGCAGAGGCCTGAGGGAGCTCAGGCAGCACCTGTTCCTGTGCTCAGTGGGGCTGACGGCACTCCAGCTCCGCCTCAGTCAGGTACACGCTGCACCCAGACTACCTGCTAGGCCTCAGTGCCCTGTTAGATACCTGTGGTCTTTTCTCATCTCTGCCCTAGCCCCAGTCACTAGAACTTTCTGTGAGTACTTACTGCTGTATGACTGTTATCTTTGTAATTCTTTTAAGATAAACTTTCATCTCTATAGCCCATGTTGGGCCTCACCCTCACTATGCAGTTCATGCTGTCTTTGAATTGTCCTTTTGCTGAAGCTTCTCAAGTGTTGGGGTTACAGGTGTGTAGTACCATGCCTGCCAACAGGTGGTTGTTTTTTTGTTGTTTGTTTGTTTGGTACAGGGTCTTATCACATAGCTCTATCTGGAGCATGGTAGTTACTATATAGCCCAGGCTGGCCTTGAACTCATGGTGATCTTCTTGTCTCAACCTTCCAAGTATTGGATTATAGGTGTTAAGCATCGTGCCTGGAAACAAATTTTATTTTTGAGACAGGGTCTTGTTATGTAGCTCTGGCTGGGTAGTCCAGGTTGAAATGTATAGAAGTTCTCTTGCAGCGTTCCTAGGGATTACAGTCATCAGCCACTGCACCCGGCTCCATTAAGAAGCACTGACTGGACAAGTCAGTTACTGCCATGGTTACTGTACTAGGAACTGGGAAAGAGAAGTGAACAAGGTGACCTCTGAGAGGGAGAGGAGAGAGGCAGAGACAGATACCTCACAACAGTCTATGGAGTGGGGTTCTATGCTCATTCCTTGGCCAGGAGCCTGCAACTGGGGGAGAGGAACATTGTCAGCAACATGAAGTAGAGCAAACATCTAGACTGTGTTGACCACTGCGTAGCTCAGCGCCTACACCAGCTTAAACAACAGCCACATCTTTGTTTCTGTGGGTGAAAGCATTAAATAGGCTACAGTGAGGGGAGTCCACTCTACACAACAGCCTGCAGGTTTGAAGACAAGGAGCTAGTTGTAAGTCCTTTTTAACCCCTAGAAGTGGGTTTTGTTTTGGCCTAGCAGGCTCCTTGGCTGGGATGTGACTGAAACCACTACGCAGGGCTTTTCCTTGTGATCTGATTCTTCTGATACAGTAAACTGGATTTCAGAGGTCAGTGAGTGTCCTTGGAGGTGGCAGAGACAGGTACATATGTATTTTTCAGCAAAGCCTTGGAAGTCACAAGCACTGTTTTTGCTACATTCTACTGTGCTAGTCTCGAGTGGTAGAACTGGACTCGTGGAAACACATACAAAATAGTGTAGCTCATTGCAAGTTTATCTGAAAACATGATCCACCGAGGCTTATCTGCCTTCTACAAAGACAGTGTTCATACCTCACCATACTGTGCGTCTTCTCCCTCGATGATCACCAGGTTTGTCTGCCTCTGCCTCTCTCTCTTGAGAAAGGCCCTCACAAAGTAGCCCTGACTGGCTTGGAACTAAACTGTGTAGACCAGACTGACCTCAAACTTAGAAATACACCTGCTTCTGACTCTGCATCGCTGGGACTGCAGGTGTGTACCATTGTACCCAGCCTGATCAAACCAGTTTTGTTCATCTGATATTCAGCATTTTACCAGGCCCCTCTTTGGGGAGATTTCAGGGCCATTTGCCACCCCAGACCTGCCCTTTCTGCCGGTCTTGTTTGAAGATGGCTGTGCTAATTGCAGCTTCCCTTCACAATGTTCCATAATCTTAGGCTGCCTGAGACAGGCAAATTTTGGCTTATTCACCAAGGCTTCTAGAGCAGGGAATTCTTTACTTTGTCCTTTGTGTTCCATTAACCAAAAGGCCATCATAAAAGTGGGCTCCACAACAAGCTGCCTCTCAAGCATGTGATTAAAAAAAAAAATACATTAACAACCATTTGTATTGCAACCATTTTTATAGCCTCCCTGGAGCAAGAAATAACACTAGAGTCTAGTGCAGTGTTCTCAACCTGTGGGTCACAACCCCCTTGTGGGGGTCAGATGATACACAGGGCTCACATATCAGATGTCCTTCATATCAGATATTTACATTACCATTCATAACAGCAAAATTGCAGTTACGAGGTAGCAACGAAATAATTTTATAGTTGGGAGGGAGGTCACCACAACATGAGGAGCTGTATTAAAAGGTCGTAGCATTAGGAAGGTTGAGAACCACTGCTTTAGTGACTGAAACTGATGGAAGGTGATTTCCAGTATAGGGCAGCTGCACGGGAATACAGGTGTGTGGGCCTGGCAGGCTCTGGCGCAGCAAAATGGTATACATCTTCAGGTGTGTGTAGAAAGGGGAAAAGTCCTGTGTCATAGGTTCTCTAGCTGAGGTCTTGCAGGCAGGTAAAAGATTAATAAGAGACAAATGTGAAATTATTAACATGTGCTTTGTGTACTCTGAGATTACTAGTAACGAGCACTCAGAGGTTGGCTTTATACAACTTAGTCTACCCAAAGGTGAAGGGTTTTTTATTTCTGAGTGAGCTGGTGGAGGGGAGTTGTGTTACAGAAAGGACATCAGGGAAAGTGTGGTAAATACTGTTCTGTGAATAAAAATTTGTTATGCAGATTTAAGCAAGTGCCCTCTTCACTAATAAGAATGAGGCCTTTTCAAATGTAAATTTCCCTCAGAAAAGGAAAATTTGTTCCCTGCTGGGCAGCATTTCTTGGGGGTTGATTTCCTGTAGCCTTTAGCTCAAAGTAATCCTCTTCTTAAAGAGACGTGCTAGCCGGGCAGGGTTGGTACACGCCTTTAATCCCAGTCCTGGGAGATCTCAAGAGTTCAAAGCCAGCCTGGTCTACAGAGTGAGTTCCAGGACAGCCAGGGCCACACAAAAAAGAGGCACATCCTGTGCTGGGTGGGGTAACATGCCTTTAATCCCACCATTCAGAAGTCAGAAGCAGGAGTTCCAGGCCAGCCAGGGTTATTACATAGTAAGACCTTGTCTCAAAAATAAATATAAATATATAAAATAAAGCTGTATGTTTTGAGGTATTATTCTGGTACATATCTGGGGGAATGGTTAATTGTGCATAGTGTGAGGCTTGGAAGGCTGGCTTTACTGGAGGCTTAGAAGTAAACTGATGACTAGGACAGACAAAGTGCACCTCAAATTTACAGTGACTCCTCTAGACTCAGCTTTTGTTGTACCTGTTTTTCGAAACCCCCAGAGACCACCAAGGAGCCGGTTTCCGAAGCAAACACATAAGGGTCCTTTTATTGTCAGGTTCAACCTGGGCCACCACAAGGTAGGTGGAAGGAAATGTGGTGGCGGCCACAAGCCCAGGTGTAGAGTTTTTATAGGGAAAAACCACAAGGTGGGAATTACATGCTTGGGATTGGGTAGAAGGGATATGGGGCAAGGTGATTTTTTTGAAACTATTGGTCTAGACGTTGGGCGTGAAGCCACATTTGAAACCATTGGGTTCAACTTGTGGTGGGGAACCACAACCTGTTGAGCAGGATTATCTGGACTGCTCAGCAGGACTATCTAGATATCTTCAAGGGCCATAAACCACAGACAGGATGTTTGCAGGAGCATACTGCCGTGTATCTGTTCGAGTTGTCATGGCACACTCCTGAGGTCCTTTCTGGAACTGAGTACAGCAGGTGGTCTAGGATGGTGGCCCTACCCTTAGATGGGGTCTGTATTGCCTTCACACTTTGTAGTGCTCAGATCATCACAGATACTTGTCTGCTGTGCTGAAACTCAAGCCCTGGACCTTGCATATGCAGGGAAGCCCTGTCCCACTGAGACAAACTTCCAGGCTCAAGTATCTTACCAAAGTAGTCTTCTGTTTCTAATGTTCTCACAGGGTGCTTTGAAGCAACTTGGGAAACTTCCTATAGTGAGGCAGGTCTCAGGATGGACATGTCTAGTTAAGATTGATTCCTCTTAAGTTTGAGGACAAATCGAGGCTTCTCACTGGGCTAGGAAGGCTCTATGTATGCCAAAACAGGACTTAAAGCTAGGGATCTGGAGTCTGCCCTCCTGGGTGCCAGTCCTGGCTGAGAACTTTGAGAGATGGTAATTGAACTCTTCTTAGGTTTTGCTTCTGAAAAAGCTTCATAATGCTACAAGAATGAAATGAGCCAAGGGTTGTAAAATGCTTTCAATGGTACCTGGAAGATCACAAGACATCTAAGACATCTCTTGAGCAGCCCTTCTGTTTAGGGAGAAGACTTAGGTGACTGGTCGGTATATCAATGCAGTTCCAGATCTGGCCAGTAGATGGCACCAAAGTTCCAGTGCTCAAATT
>CABHPP010092670.1:0-35876 GCA_902168425.1 Peromyscus attwateri | reverse complement strand
TTCTGTATATAGTTTTTCTTATGTTAGTTATAAGCGTTTTCCTTTTTTTCTTTTTATTAAAATAGAAAAGGGGAAATATGGTGATATTTTTCTTTTATACCAAAATGTTAATTGTATGTTAATAAATAAAGTTGCCTGTGGGTCAGAGCTATTAGCAAGCCATAGGAAAGCAGGGCAGTGGTAGTGTACGTTTGTGATCACAGCACTTGGTAGACAGAGCTAGGTAAGTCTCTGTGTGTTCAGAGATACAGCCAGCATTGGATACACATGCCTTTAATCTCATTACCAACCATAGAACACCTGGAGGTCTATACAGACAGGTCGTAATGAGGCAGTCCTGTGGTTGGGTTTACAACCAATGAGAAGTCAGAACAGAGACTATATAAAGACTTTAACACAGGAAGTACAGGCTCCTTCAGAGAGGTAGGACCACTGTAGGAGGAAGGGTAAGGTTTTGGCTCTTAGCTCTGACCTCTTGGCTTTCTTCTTTGCATTGGTTCTGTGTTTCTTATTTTTAAGACGGTTGGTTACATCTACAGTCTATTGTGGGGGTATGTTTGCGGATTTGTGTGGGCCTCTCTTGCACTTTGCTTCTTCCTATTCTCATGTGGTCTTCATTTATCATGGTCTTCTATTCCTTGTTCTCCCTCTCTGTTCTTGATCCAGCTGTGGTCTTCCACTCCCCCAAGCTCTCTTTCCCTTGATCCTTGCCCTTCATTTCCCCCACTTATGTCCAGGCTGTTCATGAAGATCTCATTCATTTTTCTGTCATTGGGCAATCCCCATGTCTTTCTTGGGTTCCTGTTTTCCAGGTAGTCTCCCTGGTGATGTGAGTAGCAGTCCAGTCATCCTTGCACCAAATCTAGTATCCTTCTATGAGTGAGTACATACCATGTTTGTATTTCTGAGTCTGGGTTACCACACTCAGGATGATTTTTTCTAGATCCATCCATTTGCCCGCAAACCTCATGATGTCATTGTTTTTCTCTGCTGAGTAGTATTCCATTGTGTATATGTACCACATTTTATTTATCCATTCATCAGTTGAAGGGCAACTAGGTTGTTTCCAGGATCTGGCTATTACAAACAATGCTGATATGAACATAGCTGAGCAAGTGCCCTTGTGGTATGATTGAACATTCCTTGGGTATATTCCCAAGAGTGGTATAGCTGGATATTGGGGGAGATTGATTCCCAATTTTCTAAGAAAGCACCATATTGATTTCCAAAGTGGCTGTACAAGTGTGCATTCTCACCAGCAGTGGAGGAGAGTTCCCCTAGCTCCACATCCTCTCCAGCATAAGGTGTCTTCAGTGTTTTTGATCTTAGCCATTCTGACAAGTATAAGGTGGTATCTCAGAGTTGTTTTGATTTCCATTTCCCTGATGATTAGGGATGTCGAGCAATTCCTTAAATGTCTTTCAGCCATTTGAGTTTCCTCTGTTGAGAATTCTCTGTTTAGTTCTATAGCCCATTTCTTAGTTGGACCATTGGGCATTTTGATGTCTAATTTCTTGAGTTCCTTATATATTCTGGATATCAGTCCTCTGTCAGATGTGGGGTTGGTGAAGACCTTTTCCCATTCTGTAGGCTCTTGCTTTGTCTTGTTGATCATATCCTTTGCTCTATAAAAGCTTCTCAGTTTCAAGAGGTCCCATTGATTGATTGTTTCTCTCAGTGTCTGTGTTACTGGTGTTATATATAGGAAGAGATGTCCTATTCCAATGTGTTCAAGACTACTTCCTACTTTCTCTTCTAGCAGGTTCAGAGTAGCTGGATTTATGTTGAGTTCCTTGATCCATTTGGACTTAAGTTTTGTGCACAGTGATTGATATGGGTATATTTGCAGCCTTCTACATGTTGATATCCAGTTATGCCAGCACCATTTGTTGAAGATGCTTTCTTTTTTCCATTATACACTTTTGGCTTCTTTGCCAAAAATTATATGTTCATAGTTGTGCGGATTAATGTCAGGGTCTTCAATTCGGTTCCATTGGTCCACATGTTGGTTTTTATGCCAGTACCAAGCTGTTTTTATTACTGTAGCTCTATAGTAGAGCTTGAGGTCAGGGATCATGATGTCTCCAGAGGTTGTTTTATTGTACAGGATTCTTTTGGCTCTCCTGGTTTTTTGTTTTTCCATATGAAGTTGAGTACTATTCTTTCCAGGTCTGTGAAGAATTGTGTTGGTATTTTGATGGGGATTGTGTTGAATCTGTAGATTGCTTTTGGTAAAATTGCCATTTTTACTATGTTAGTCCTGGCTATCCATGAGCATGGTAGATCTTTCCATATTCTGACATCTTCATCAATTTCTTTTTTCAGGGACTTAAAGTTCTTGTCATATAGGTCCTTCACTTGCTTGGTTAGTGTTATCCCAAGGTATTTTATATTATTTGTGGCTATTGTAAAGGGTGATGTATCTCTGATTTCCTTCTCATCCTGTTTGTCACTTGTATATAGGAGGGCTACTGATTTTTTTGAGTTGATCTTGTATCCTGCTATGTTGCTGAAGGTGTTTATAAGCTATATCAGTTCCTTGGTTGAATCTTTGGGGTTACTCAAGTATACTATCATGTCATCTGCAAATAGGAAAAGCTTGACTTCTTCCTTTCCAATTTGTATCCCCTTAATCTCCTTATGCTGTCTTATTGCTCTGGCTAGAACTTCAAGTACTATATTGAATAAGTATGGGGAGAGCAGACAGCCTTGCCTTGTTCCTGATTTTAGTGGAATTGCATTTTCTCTCCATTTAATTTGATTTTGGCTGTTGGCTTGCTGTAAATTCCCTTTATTATGTATAGGTATGTTCCTTGTATTCCTTATCGCTCCAAGACCTTTATCATGAAGGGGTGTTGGATTTTGTCAAATGCCTTTTCTGCATCTAGTGAGATTATCATGTGGTTTTTTTTCTTTGAGTTTGTTTATATGGTGTATTACATTGACAGACTTTTGTATGTTGAACCACCATTGCATCCCTGGGTTGAAGCCTACTTGATCCTGGTGGATAATTGTTTTGATGTGTTCTTGGAGTCTCTTTGCTCATGAGAGAGTTTGGTCTGTAGTTCTCTTTCTTTGTTGTATCCTTGTTTGGTTTAGGAATCAAGGTAATTGTAGCCTCATAGAAGGAGTTTGGTAATGTTCCTTCTGTTTCTATTGTGTGGAACAATTTAGAGAATATTGGTATTATCTCTTCTTTGAAGATCTGGTCGAATTCTGCACTGAAACCATCTGGTCCTGGGCTTTTTTTGCTTGGGAGACTTTTAATGAATGTTTCTATTTCCTTAGGGGTTATTGGACTATTTAAATAATTTATCTAGTCTTGATTTAACTTAGGTATGTGTACCTATCCAGAAAATTATCCATTTCTTTTAGATTTTCCAGTTTTGGGGAGTGCAGTTTTTTGAAGTATGACCTGATGAGTCTCTGGATTTCCTCAGTGTCTGTTGTTATGTCCCCAGAATGTACACAGAAAACCGATTTTTTTAATGTGGAAAAAATTTCTCTTTGAAATAGTTTCCTTTAAAATATCTGATATGTTAATTGACTCACCAAATCTGCGTAGAACAGTAGAAATCCAAGGGAATTTCAAAACAGCTACCTAGTGTCCAAGGTGTGAATCCAGAGAGAGAGAGAGAGAGAGAGAGAGAGAGAGAGAGAGAAAGTGTAGCTACTAAAAGCTTAAATCCAGCCACACATGTTCTCGCTTGAGATGAGTCAAGCCTTGGCTCTGGCTTCCTTAAGCTCCGACCTCATGTGTTGGCTTTACAGGCAGGGGCCCTGTTTGGCAGTGCAGGCCTGAGTTGTTTGTAGCACCAGCTTTAAGCTAACCACTTGAGGCTACGGTCAGTCCTGCCTGAGACCAAGCTGACCTGGGCCCGGGCTAGGGAGCCAGATGCCCAATAGGGAAACAGGACCAGCCGCCAAGCCAAGCCAAGCAGTTTTTAATGGATTCTTGTCACATTGGGGGCCAAATGTAGATGTATCCAACCATCTTATTAAATAAGAAACACAGAGCCAATGTTAATATAAAAGCCCATGAGGTCAGAGCTAAGAGCCTTACCCACCTGCTACAGCTAGCCTCTTCAGCCAAGAGACCTCTCCGAAAGAGAGCTACTTCCTGTGTGTTTTTTTTCTTTATAATGACTTCCTGTTCTGCCTTCTCATTGGTTGTAAACCCAACCACATGACCGTCTCCTCACTGCCTGTCTGTAGGTTACTCCAGGTCTTCTATGGTTGGTATTGAGATTAAAGGCGTGTGTCTCCAATGCTGACTGTATCCTTGAACACACAGAGATCTACCTAGTTCTGCCTACCAAGTGCTGGGGTTAAAGGTGTGTGCCTCCTTCAGCAAATCGTACTGGTGTGCACCATCACTGCCCTGGCTTTCGCTATGGCTTGCTAATAGCTCTGACCCCTAGGCAACTTTATTTATTAACATACAAATAAAATCACATTTCAGTACAAATAAAATACCACTATAATGGAAGGCATGGTAGGATGATTAAAGGAGAGGCATAGACTTTTAAGTGACTAAAGTTATAGACTGGAAGAAGAAGAGTCAACTTTCTTCTATGATGTGGTGACTTGATTGTTGGCCATACTCCAGTGAAGACCACACAGAGAAGAGTTTATTTTGTAAGGGGTATGTGTGTGTGTGTGTGTGTGTGTGTGTGTGTGTGTGTGTGTGTGTTTCTTGTAGACCAAATAAATGCAGTTACTCTGAACCTGGTAGAAGAGAAAATAGAAAGTAGTTTTGAATGCATTGGCATTGGAGATCCCTTCCTAAATATTACACCAGTAGCACAGACACTGAGAGCAACAATTAATAAGTGGGACCTCTTGAAACTGAGAAGCTTTTGTAGGACAAAGAACATGGTCAATAAGACAAAATGACAGCCTATAGAATAGGAAAAGATCTTCACCAAACCCACATCTGACAGAGGGCTGATATCCAGAATATATAAAGAACTCAAGAAACTAGATATCAAAATACCTAGTAGTCAAAATTAAAAAATGAGCTGTAGAGCTAAACAGAGAATTCTCAATAGAAGAATCTCAAATGACTGAAAGACACTTAAAGAATTGCTTAACATCTACAGTCATCAGGGAAATGCAAATCAAAATGACTCTGAGATACCATCTTACACCTGTCAGAGTGGCTAAGATCAAAAACATTGCAGACAGCTTATGTTGGAGAGGATGTGGAGCAAGGGGTATACTCCTCCACTGTTGGTGGGAATCCAAACTTGTACAGACATTTTGTAAATTAGTATGGTGGTTTCTCATAAAATTTGGAATCAATCTTCCTCAAGACCCAGTTATACCACTCTTTGATATATAACCAAGGAATGCTCAATCATACCACAAAGGACACATGCTCAAGTATGTTCATAGCAGCATTATTCATAATAGGCACAACCTAGAAACAACATAATTCCCCTCAACTGAAGAATGGAGAAAGAAAATGTGGTACATATACACAATGAAGTACTACTCAGAAGAGAAAACAATGACATCATGAGGTTTGCAGGCAAATGAATGGAACTAGAAAATACCATCCTGAGTGAGGTAACCCAGACTCAGAAAAACAAATGGTATGTACTCACTCGTAAGTGGATACTAGATGTAAAGCAAAGGGTAACCAGACTGCCACCCACAGCTCCAGTGAGGCTAGCTAGTAAGGATGACCCTAGGAAAGGTACAGGGATATAGTTCAGTGACAAAGAATTTGATGAGATCTTCACAAGCAAACTGGGGGTGAAGGGAGGTAATGGAGGGCAAGGGTGGGGGAAAGCAAGTTTAGGGGAGGAGGAGGTTTTAGCAGGGTGGGAGAACAAAGAAAGAGATACCATGATAAATGAAGACAACATGGGAATAGGAAGAAGCAGACTGTTAGAGAGTTCCCCAGGAATCCACAATGATGACTCCACTATAGACTACTGCAATCATGGGGACGGTGCCTAAGCTGACATACTCTGGTGATCTGATGGCTGAATACCCTAACTATCATGATAGAACCCTCATCCAGTGACTGATGGAAGCAGATGCAGAGATCCATGGCAGGGTCCCACATGGAGATCCAGGAGTCCAATAGATGTGAGAGGAGGGATTCTATGAGCAAGAGATATTGAGACCATGATTGGAAAAAGTACAGAGACAACTAGCCAAATAGGTGGAAACACATGAACTATGGACCAATAGCTGAGGAGCCCACATGGTACCTCTGTAGCAGGAATCTTAACAGATCTTATTAATAAAATCAAACCTGAGCCAGGTATTGGGGTGAAATGCTGGATGGTCAGAGAGACAGAACAAGGCACAGCTAACCTCACCTGGCCAACTTCTCAGCTGGTCTTGTTTCCTCAGACTGGAAGCCTCTGTGTCCTCATATCTGAATGGGTCTCAGCTGAACTGTGCTTCTTGAAAGCCTGAATGCTTAACCAGCCAATTGCTTAACCAGCCAAATGCTTCTAGTTTCTGGTCCTCATGCCTTATATACCTTTCTGCTTTCTACCACTACTCCCTGGGATTAAAGGCTCACTTTCTGGGATTAAAGGCATGTGTCACCATGCCTGGCTGTTTCCAATGTGGCCTTGAACTCACAGAGATCCAGAGAGATTTCTGCCTCTGGAATGCTGGGATTAAAGGTGTGTGCTACCACTGCCTATCCTCATGTTTAATATTGTGGCTGTCCTGCTTTCTGACCCCAGATAAGTTTATTAGCATACACAATATTTTGGGGAACACAATACCACCACAGCCCTCTGGATAAGTGAGACAGTTGTTTAGCTTGAAGTGTTTAGGCTGCCCCCAGGCAGTGGAATCAGGACCTGTCTCTAGTGAATGAGACGGCTTTTTGGAACCTAGTGCCTATGGTGAGAAACTTAGAGCAGCCTTGATACAGGGAGGAGGTCCTTGGACTTGTCTCAACTGAATGTACCAGGGTCTGCTGACTTCCCATGGGAGAGCTTGCCTTGGAGGTGGTGGGAATGGGGGGTGGGTTAGGGAAGAAGGCTGGGGGAGTGAGAGGAGGGAAGAGAGGGGAATCTGTGGTTGATATGTAAAATGAATAGAAAATCTCTTAATAAAAATAAGTAAATAAATAAATAAATAAATCTAAAAACAAATATATATGGAGTGAAGTGAAACTCTAAGATTTTTGGTGACCCTTGATATCTTAAATGTCTATTATGCTCAAGCTATCTCCTCCAATACCATCAGAAACATTGACATTGATTGTTGCTTCATTATATTATAAAAGATTTGGGTATAGGTCACAGCAGTTCGTGCGGTGGCAGCCGAGGCTGTGTAGCTCCAATGGGTTCAGCCTCGCAAGTGCCTTCCACCCAGTGCTGCCAGGATGCCCAAGAGGAAGGTTAGTGTGGACAGAGCACCGAATGCAGAGCACAAGCAGTGCTCCCAGAGGCTGTCAGCCAAGCCCGCCCCTGCCAAGGTGGATGCAAAGCTGAAGAAGGCCTCAGGAAAGGATAAATCAGACAAAAAAGTGCCAACAAAAGGGAAGAGGGGAGCAAAGGGTAAATAGGCTGAAGTGGCTGACCAGCAAACCACAGATGTGCCTGCAGAAAATGGAGAGGCTGAGAAAAAGTGTCCAGCCTCTGAAGTAGAAGAGAAAGAAGCTAAGTCTGACTAACCATCCATCCTGTCTGTCAGTGTCCCGTCCTCCCTTCTTGTACAATCCAGAGGAATATTTTTATCAACTATTTTGTAAATGCGAGTTTTTTAGTAGCTCTAGAAACAGTTTTAAAAGGTGGGAGCAAGTCCCGCCTCATCCCATTTTTTAAGTGTAAATGATTTTTTAAGACGTTAAATCACTTGCTGGTTGTTTATTTTTTGGTACAACCAGAAAAGATCAGGATACTGAATCAGGAGAGGCTGTGACTGTCTTGGGGGTCACCATAACATTCCATAGAGGGGGCTAGTTTTATATCCTACAACACAAAGCACACTAAACTGTACTTTGGAGTCTTGGCCATGCATTTGTGTCTGGAATATTTTCAGTTATCTCTGGTCTCATGTTTCTAGTAGAACTGTATTCTCAAAAGCAACTCCTCAGTCCTTGCCCTGTCAGAACTGTCTCTGATCATGGCAGTCCATTTTCCTAACAATTGTGATAATGTGCTGTGAAAGACTGAAATTTTGAAGATGTACTGTATGTGGCATGAAATTGTGAGTCAGTGGAATTAAGGATTGTGAGCATTTGATTATTATGTGAGCTCTTAGGGAAAACTTGCCAAGTTTAGGATGGAACATCACTGGAATAAGTTCAAAGAGAAACAACACGTGGCTCTTTTGGGTACATGAACACAATGTATGACTCTTAGAGTTTGGGTCCATGTTTTAAGAATTGAAATGTCTGTGTACTCAAACAATAAAGTCTCAGTTGTGAATGAGAATAAAAATTGTGTATAAAATAATATATTTTCAAATTATTGTGAAAAAGTTAAATAATGTAAACTTCATGGAAATTTAAAATGTAACATGAATCCATAACAAAACTGTCTGCCTATCATAAGAACAAAAAGATTTGTTACATGAATAATTATGGAAGCAATGGAAAAGAAGATGTTTATTAATGTGTGTACAGTACTTCATATTAAAAGGGGCATTCATATTCAAGTAAAAATATTATTTCAAATGTCCTTTTCTTAGTTAGGGCTTCTATTACTATGAAGAGACACCATGACCATGACAACTTTTGCAAATGTAAACATTTAACTGCCACTGGCTTAGCTTTATTTCATTATCATCATGGCAGGAAGCATGACAGCATGCAGGCAGACATGTTGCTAGAGAAGAAGCCAAGAGTTCTACATTTGGATTAGCTGGCAGCAAGAAGAGTAAGAGTGAAGTACTGGGCCTGACTTGTTCTTATTAAATGTCAAATCTTTCTCCAGTGACAGACCTCCTCCAACAAGCTTTTTATTTCTAATCTCCATACATGCATTATGAAATGCATGCCACCCACCAACAATAACAAATGAATAAATAAATGTAAGAAAAACTTAAAATTATATCTTGTTATTAAATAAAATGACCATTAGTACTGAAAGAATAAATAATTCCACTTTGTTATTTCTTTAGTTAAATATTTAAATCTTTTGCACACACCAAGTGGTAAGTAAAACAATGAGTAAACATTTTTGAAGTATAACAATACACCCAGAATATATGATTATTAAGTTTCTGATATCTTGGTGATCTGACAATGTTTTTTCTGTATCAATATGTAATTTTTTAAATAACATAAAAGCCCTTCTGTGAATGTCTTCTGTTTATCTGATCTGAAGAACAGCTGGCAGTTACATCCTTTAAGCTTCCCTTGTAGTGATATGTGTGCCTCCATCTCTCAGAAGACTGAGCTGTCATGGGCATGATCCCATGAAACTTGAAGTTATTTTTTATCGTAAATTATAAGATTGGAAAGATTATGACCTTTAAGTGAATATAATGATAACAAATAACACTTAATTTTAAGAACTGTCAATCAATACTAGGACTGGGACAAAAATGACTTACATACTGATTGTTGAGGCAAAGACAATGAATTATGAAGCTTGTCAAATTATAGTAACACTTGCAAATATGGATGTGTCTGTAGATTTAAGTTTTATTGGCTGCATTGACATTACACTACCTGCCATATTCATGTTGACATGGTTAGGGCCTATGCATATTATTAGATAGCACCTAGAAGCTGTGGAAGAAAATGCATAATTAACAGACTAAGTTGAGGAAAGTGTAGAACTCTTAAATATATCTGGACATTGATGTGTCCCAAGAAAAGACACAACGGTTCAACTGAAAAATGCAAAGCAAGCTGAAGATTGTGAATGATGGTGGAGAAGATCATTATGAATATGAAAATGATTATGGCAGATATGATGAGGATGGAGATGATAATTTTGATGATGAGAAAACTGAAGTAAAAACACCATTGTAGAAGTCAATATGATATACTCCAGTATTAAATCAGAAAAGACTTAAAGCCATCAACATTGTGATCAACATTTTAAGAATCCTTCAATGAACATGGAAAATCCATGTTCAAACCCCATAGTTCAGTAGATAAGTGAAATTGTTGTTCCTGCAGAGGACCTGTGCTTGATTCCCATTACCCAAACCTTGGTTTACAACAGTCTGTAGCTCCCCTTACAGGGATCCAACACTCTCTTTTGATTTTCTTGGGCACCAGGCTCATATGTGGTGAACAAACATACTTGCAAGCCAAACACAGAAAAAACAAAATAAATGAATGTAAGAAAGTTTATAGAAAAGAAATTTGTTTGGATATGTTAAAATATCCTTCTTCCTTCATTTATTCAGCAGTGGATATGTGGTGTCCTTCCTGTAATGCAAAATGAGTGTGTGTATTCAATACTTTTCTATGACAAATGCTATCCAGGATCTATTACCTAGAATGTTATCACTAATATTCACAATTTCTTTTTAAGAGTGGAGGTCCACACTTTACTGGTTTTGCAAATATATGGAATGTTATAGAGTGCGTGGTAATTATTGTGATCAGATATAAAAATGATCATACAGTTATACATGTGAAATTAAGCAGCAGAAATCTAACAGGAATCAATAGCAGGAATTATAGGTATAAGGGTATGAAAACAATATAGTTGTTTTCATAACAATTTCTCTTCCCTTTTCTTTTTCATCACCGTTATCATAGGCTTATCTTGAAGAGATAACATAGTTAATATAGAAAAATTGTAAAAATTTACTGATAAATAATAGATAAAAAATCAGAGTAGCAACTCTTAGTGATTTGTGTGTGAATTTCTCTGTCCTTTCTCTTACCTTCTCAAATGTTGTACTAACATTTCAATCCTAAATTATAAAATTGAGGTAAAATAAAATATTTAACAACTAAGTGACTTTAGTCATTAATTTTGGTGTATTCTTCCATGATTTTACTATGAGGAAGGTCTGAAGGATTCAGTATTAATTTTCTTCTTCAAAGCCTTCCTTGGTAAACAGTTCTTTAATGGGAGAGCACCCTAAATCTACTCTCAACTCACATGCGTTCTACTATTGTTTTCCTGCCCCAACGAATAAAGACCAATGTCTCACAAGATTTCAATTATTTACTGAGCAACTCTTTGGAACAGAAACAAACTGTTGAACTCTGAAGTATAAAGTTGGGTACAAACATTCCTAAGAAAATAAAAAATCCAAAACTTTGAATGAAAGGGAAGTGTCAAAGTGAAAGGACAAATTAGGAAACAATGTTCACAGAAACTACCAAGTAATAGATTGTATTAAGTGAAGATAGGAAGTGCTGTGATCCCAGTACTTGTTTTAAAACACAGAAGAGGAAGTTCATTGATACTTGGTTAATTTTTTTTTTTACTCAGCACATTTTATTATACGCAATTGAGGTTGTCCACAGTATACATAGACTCCCAACACTAGGCTTCCATTTTTAGTACCAGAAGAAAACTTATCCTACTTATTGAAAAAGTAAGGCAAAAAAATTCTGCCCTCCAGGGTATAGAATCGTGAGTGAAAGCACTCCAAGCAGGAGAAAAAGAGACTTCCTTGGGCTCCCTTTCGGCCCTGAGTATATCCAGCAGCTCAGCACAAAGTAGCTTAAATTCCTCATAGCATAACAGAGGGGTAGGGTACAGCTCATGAGTCAGCTTTCTCAGCTTGGCTATGTGATGTAGAAGGTTCTTCAGGACAAGCAGAGAGATATAATTATTTTTGAAAATGACCTTAGTAAGCTGGGAACATTGGCTCAGGGAAGGCAAGATAGCATTGAAATGAGAGTCCCTCATCTTGCACACCTCCAACTCCAGGGTTTTCAGGGTACTTGAGATTCTCTCAAGACAACCCCAAGAAGCTTAGGGCATGAATCAGATAGCTCTATACCACTCAGATTCAGATATTTGAGCTCACAGATGTTCAGGCATTGGCTCAGGAAATCCAAGTGTGACTGGGAGATCCAGCAGTCAGTGATTGACAGGGTCTTCAAGGGGGTCTTCAGGCACCTGAGCCACTCCTCAAGGCAGCCTGTTAAAAAGTAGATATTATATACAGAGAGATTCTGGAGACAAGGGAATTTAGAGATCTGAGAAAGCAACATGCTTATCCATTTCTGCTCTGCAGAAGCAGCAGATCTGACAGGCTTCCAAATTACTGCTAGCACAAGGGTTTGAAGATTTCTCATCTGCTCCAAGTAAGGACAAAGATCTACAATGAATTCAAGTGACCACTGACTCAGCTCCAGCTCCAGGATACAGTCTAGATTTATCTTTTTGAATATCTGTACAGCAGCGAAGACAGCTGAATTCCAAATCTTCAGTTTCTACAGCATAGATGAATGGAATCTTCTCGCTGCTGAGCCCACTGTAACAAGTATGAGAGCTGATACTTGGATAATTTTTAAATAGTATTTTATAATAGATGTTCAACAATATGAAGAATGTTTGACATTATATCAACAAATCCTATGTTAAAATTACATTTATGGGAAAATAAAAGATAATCATTAGCAAACCAAAAGAACCATAAAGGACAAATGCAATACAAGCATCCAAAAATGGCAGTGACATCACTTATTATGGTTACAATTTTCAGTTTAATACAATATAGATAAATGGTAATCGATAATAATTAAGAGGAAGGGGAAAACTTTGTTTCAGGATGCTAATAATTCTACATAAATTAATTACACTTTACAAATAAAAGATGTACCTTTTTTTCAGGAGAAAAAACTAATCAATCTAAAAATAAGAAAAATTTAAGGAGCAAGAATCAAAACTGACAGGAAGAGAAAATAGTAAACATTTTCACTGTGGGATGCATGTTGAAAGAATGTCAAGTGTATTAGACCTGTGGTAAATTTCCAACACCTGGATTAAATAGACTTAAACAGAGACAAAGGAAAACACAGGGAGAGGATCATCACTCTTTTCACATCAAGCAGTCACAATAGAGAACAAAAGAGTGAATCTTCAGTTGGTCTTTAGGTCCTAGCCACCAGGCACAGGAACTCTGCATCCCAGCAAGTCTACCACTTACATTGAAAAGAATGGTGCTTCCCTGGGCTACAGGCATCCAGTGAAACTGATGTCAGCAGGATGTCAGGGGACAGAACACCACCTGGAGACTGCACTCTACCACATTTTCAAACTACCAAAATGTATGAGAGATTTAACATAAGAGATTCTTCTAGGGTTGTGAACCATACAACTATAGACAAAAAAAAATTTTATGGAAACATGCCACATAAAGTCAGTCAAGACTAAATATCACAACACAAGGTCAACTGAATATATTTAAGAACCAAATATGAACAGTGTGTGTGCATATGCCAAAATATCCTTGTTCCTCCATGTTTGTAAATAAAATAACTAACAGCCTTATATCCTGCTGACTTTGACTGTCAGCAGTAATAGTGTGCATAAGAAGTGTCAGGAAAGCATGACATTGGCCAGAATTCTTTATTTCTTTGCAAGGAAGCAGGAACTAGAGCTCTCTACTACGGCAATTATTTGTTACATTTCAATATTGAAATAAGAGTTTAGCTACACTGAACAAAGTAATTTGTTCTCCAGCCACTAGTTTTCTTTTCAGAACTTTCGAATGACCTTTTCTTAGGCACCTTCATTTTGTGGGACTGTAGATGGCGCTGTGAGCAAGGGAATCACTGACTCCCCAACACACAATGAGCCATGGAAGTCTGACATGCACCTTTAAGTTAGTCTTTCTCAGCCTTCCTAATCCTGCAGCCCTTTAAGAGTTCCTCACACTATGGTGACACTCAACCAAAAAACTTTGTTTTTTACTCTCTAACTCTCCCTTTGCTACTGTTATGCATGATAATGGAAGTATCTGATATGCTACCCCAAAGGAGTCTCAACCCACAGGGTGAGAACCTTTGCTTTAAGCTAAGGAATAAATCTGAACTTTTCAACCAAAATTGTCTCCTTACAGGAAGAGAGTTTATTTTCCATCTTAGAATCTATCACAGAGAAACACAGGTAAATCAAAAGAAGTTTCAACTTTGAAAGCATATTATTTTTGTGGTCATTTTCCCTTTGTCTTAGGGTATTGCAATGTATTCTTTTGCACAAACTTTCTTTACTTTTACAGGATCTTCTTGTAGTGCAGCCTTCTCCTTTCTCAATTTTTTCTTTAATTTCCAAAATCCAAATTTGCCAGGTCCCTAGTTTTTTTCTCTTTTCTTTTTTCTTTTTCTTTTTTTTTTTTGCATGGGCATATTTAATTACAGAAAACAACATACACACAAACAAAAGTATAACATTCTCATCTACTGTCATAAAGACAATCCATATATTTTTCTTGTGAATTGCCATCTTGCTTAGTCTTCTTTACAAGCTCTTGTCCTTATCTAATTACTAATCCTTTCTTTGTCTTTTACATCTCTGATTGGCTTGTTTTAGCTACTTGTTTTGTATCCTAAATCACTTACTCTGAATAACAATTAATGATTTTAAATGCTGGTTGCATGCCTGTGAACCTTAAAGTCAATGTTCCTTACTAATATTTGATATTAATAACTCTTGACAGAAACCCCATTCTCATTTTTTGTGTTGTTTATCCCCATGAATTTCTCCTCAAGGAAAAAATTTATCATTTTAGTCCTTTGTCAAATGCTTATGTATAGTAATGCTCTTTCCTAATATTTCAGGTTTGCTTAGCTTGCAGAATAAACAGGTCAAAACCAGTTATCTTCTTTCATAAAAATAAGAAATAACTGTATATTGAAATTAAATATATGTTATTTCTACATATAGTATGCATGAAGATATCATTGGTAAGCTTGCAAATCATGTTTTCTACACAATCCAGATATAGGAAATATTTAGTAATATAAATGGGAAAAGATATTTGAATTTTTTTTAATGTGTGTGTGTTCTCACTTCAGTTTATTGCAATTTAAATACTGAATGTACAGAAC
The DNA here is from genome assembly GCA_902168425.1 of Peromyscus attwateri. Taxonomy (NCBI): domain Eukaryota; kingdom Metazoa; phylum Chordata; class Mammalia; order Rodentia; family Cricetidae; genus Peromyscus; species Peromyscus attwateri. The sequence continues at coordinate 20,914 of CABHPP010092670.1, read as the reverse complement.
ATTAAAGTATCCTAAAAGTAGCTGGAGAGAAAAATAAGACAAGAGATAAAATGCAATGATCAGAAAATTGTGTTGAGGCACATTACAATATGCTTTGGTAGACTCAACAACAAAGATCCCTCCTAAAAATGAGGAAGGAGAGAATCCACTCCACTAGAGTGCTCGTGACTCATGTTGTGCAATGTATGAATTCACACTTAAACACTCATTGAATAAATAACTTTTTAATAAAAAGAAGAGGAAACACCTAAACACTACAAGGTCAAAATAACAGAAATTCATATGCACTTTTCAATAATAACGATGATTATTAATGGTCTTTATTTCCCAATAGAAAGACACAGCACTGACTACTAGAATGGATCAACAGTTAGGTATCATCAACCAGTATTTCATTCCACAAAATGAAGATCACTACAAATTCAGACACTGCTTTAAAATGATTGAATGCAGAAGGGTTTTTCAATTAAATGGACAGATGAAACAAGAAGTTCTTTCTGTTCAATTATTTGATAAAGCAGACATGAAATCGCACCTAGAGACTAACATAAAAGAAGTTCATTTTATACTGATTAAAGGAACATCAACAAAAGAGAATATCAAGACTATATTTATATCCAAAGGAAGAGCATGGAAGGTCAAGAGTGAAGGCCACCAGAAGGGCTCTGTGCAGAAAAGAACTTTGAAGTGACTACATAAAGGCAGGCAGAATAAAAGTTCAGTGCCTCTCTCCAGGAAGATTTCTGAGAACCTTGGCAAGTTGAGAAGCAAAGGAGAATTTTTTATGTGTGTGCAGGAATTATTGCTTTATCATCACTTGGGAGGCCTAAGTTATTGCCTAGATAGTCTCTTTTGATGAGGACATTGATTGACCAAGTGGTTCAGGAAAAATAGCTTTTCTGTATTCTTGTTCATAGCCACAAAACAGAACAAGGATTTCATGCTATTTTTGCAGTAGAGAAATGCATCTCATTGTCTGTAGCTTCTCACATTTGTTCATTCAGCATGTGGAGAACACTTTTCATAATGTTAAAGAGCATCACTTTGGATTCTTGGGAACAACATTGTGTGAACACTTTACTAAGTAACTAAAGAGAAGAGATGAACAAGAAGCACCTCCAAATAAGCCAAACCAAGATATACACAGGTGGATTGAATTGTCCTCCAGTACATTCAGAAAACATGGTTTAGCTCATGAGGAAAGAAAATTACAAAGGATTCTTGCTACAACTTGATGGAATATTACAGTGCGTTCTCATATTTTGCCTTCATATATAGCAGCATAAAAAATGAAAATAAGAAGAGGACTGAAAACCAGTTAAATCCAAAGAAACGGAGCCTCATAACTCTAGCTGCTAGAAAGAAAGATCAACTGAGGTGGCAGAAGTAACAAGGTGTGAAAAAAGAAGGAATGGTGATCAAAAGATTGGCACAGGTACCTGTCTTCCTCTATCCTGTCATCCCACTCCTACAAAGAGGAGATCACTCTGAGGAAGAGACGAATCAACACAGATTTTGTTGAATCCAATAGTGACCAAAGAGTCTGTTGATCAAAAACAAAACAAAACAAAACAACCAAAGAAAAAACCAGAAGGATGCTGAGGCCAGGGAACCTTTCAGTTTCAAAGTAGATGGGGAGAAGGGTTTTAGGAAACTACTCTGGTAACAAAATCAACAATTATAAAATTTTCAATCGAGAAATCTACAAGATGAATTTAGTCCAGCATAAATGACTGAAAGCAACAAGTATTCATTGCATGAATGTGTGAAAGCAACATGAAGGGAGTCTTCCTGGGTTGCTTTAAGGAGGAAGTGATTTGACCAAAGTACAGAATGAAAGAAATATAGGGATGGAGGTCTGGTCTCCATGTTGACTTCTCAGCCCTATCTACATTCAGAGGCAAGCAGGTTCTACCTGCTGGGCCAACTGTCCTCCTACCTTTCACAGGATCCCCCTGTAGTAGAGAGCTAGATTGGCATTCCTAATGAATAGTAGCACATTTCCTGGGGCAATCTGGAAGTGCTAATAGCCAACATCCTGGGAGGGATCTGCATCTAAGACTGTCAGGAGCACTAGGAGACTTGGAGTCTGAGGCAAATAAACACTGTCACATTGAAGGAATTTTTTAAAGATTAACCAGTTTCAAAGCTTCAGCTAATTAAAAGTTGTTTATTACATGAATTATGTGTAAGTGAATTGATGTGTAAGTGCAGAAAATAAATGCATACAGAATCAAGGATAACTCTTACATACTCAATGTTCACTTGAATTAGTTTTACATTTAAATTTCAATCTATGTGTGCCATGGAAAAATGTTTCTGTAGATCCATTTTTAGTCTGTCAGTCTTGAAGGACTTAATTCATCTTTAAGCATTGTGCTGATTGTGTAGGACGTGACAACAAACAGGGTCCTGCAGCAGTACACTGTGTGTTTATGAAGGGTAACATACATTAGATATCCCCTTTAGAAATCAGGCATTAGGTTTTAGATTAGACATGATTATTAAATCCTGTTAAATGAGCACAATCATTTCATATTCTATGTCTCCTGTTCATTTTTTTTTCAGAACTTTTTATAGTGGTTTCCATCCACCTTCCTGTTTTGGCAAACACTAGATGGCACTATGAGCACAGTGGTCATTGCTCTATCAAGTCTAGCTTGGCTTGTGGTTTTAATGGCAGTAATGCAATCTGTGCTTAAAATGACTTGTCACCTTCTGGTAATTTTAACATAAGATCTATGAAGACCACAATGAGATTCTACACTGAGAATGCATTTTTATTACCATTTTCCTGTCCTATACTTCTGTAGACTCTTTTCTTTATCTACTCTCATATTTTTACCTTCCCTATCTAAAACCTGACCTTAAATTCCATGATTTACCACCCCCCACCTATAAACTGCATAAGTTCCTTAAATTCACTTAAAATATACTTTCCTAAGCTGGAATACATTACTTTTGTGTGATGGAAGCACAAAATTTTATAATAGCTATACACACTGACAGCAAAATAAATTGTTTAGTATTTATTCCCTTGCAATTCATGTCTCAAAGAATTGGCTACTTTGTCTGCTATGGTTTCTCTCTGAATAGTAATCCTTCCATTGTCTTTCTTAGCTTTAGTGTTCATGGATTACACCTATTTATCTGTGAGTATTCAGTTATAAATTGCTTCCTCTAATGACCCATAGAGACCATTCAAAAGCTGATTTCACTTAAAGAAATGATCAACAACCTTGGTCATCAGGGATATGCATATCAAAACCTCTTTGAAATGCCATTTTACACTAATCAGGTTGTATAAGATCAATAAACAAATGACAGCACATGCTGGTGAGGATGTAGGAAAAGGAGGATCCTTATCCACTGACAGTGAAAATAAGAATTTGTTCAGGCACATTTGAAATCATTGTGCAGGTTCCTTGGGAAACAGGGAATGGATTTACCTCATAATCCAGTTGTGCCACTCTCGGGCATATACCCAAAGGACTCTTTATCTTATTACAGAGAAACTTGCTCACCCATATTCATTGCTGCTCTGTTTGTATTAGTCAGAAATAGTAAATATTCAAAAACAAGTGAACTGATAATGAAAATGTCATCATTTACACAATGGAATATAAATCAGCTATTTAAAAATAAAATCAAGCTGAACGGTGGTGGTGCATGCCTTTAATCCCAGCCCTTGGGAGGCAGAGCCAAGTGGATCTCTGTCAGTTCAAGACCAGCCTGTTCTACAGACTGAGTTCAAGGACAGCCAAGGATACACAAAGTTACCCTCTCTCGAAAAAAAAAACAACAACAACAACAAAAAAGACTAAGAAAAAGTGAAATCATAGAACTCACAGGTAAATGGATAGAAATAGAAAAAAAATCATCTTGAATGAGGCCTGAATGAGGTTCTTAGTACTGCAAAGGCAGATATAGTATATATTCCCCTGTATTTGGATGTTAAGTTTTAAGCTTTACAAAGACATTCAAGAATCCATAAATCCACAAAGGTAATGCATAGAGTAAGGGAATATGTTGGAGGGAAGTGTTTCCAAAGGGAGGAGAAATACCATTTGTAATAATTATGACACTTGGGGGCTTATACTGGAATGGGAATATTAAAGAAAAATGGAAAAGAAAGATGGGGTTGTTATTGGAATGATGAGAGGAACAAAGAAATGTATGGAACATCTAAAATGTGTTATAGAATCCTACTACAGTGGAATTCTTAATAAATATTATATAAATGAAAGAATATCAACCAAATAACCAAGTTACTGAAAGAGAAAGCCCAACCACATTTCTCTCACCACCAAATAAAATCTCAAATATCAGGCATGGATTATATCTAATTGATTTTTTGGAAAAAGAGTTCCCATGCAAACACTCCCAAAAGTGAGTCCATTGCTCAGGAAATCGGTTGCTCTGCACAAACTGATAGCATGGCCCTATTGCTGAAAACAACACCTGTGTATGTCATTGAACACAGAGAAGTTGAGCATGTGCCTAACTGAAGCATTCACACCTACTGAATAGTAATGATGGTACTGGAAGACTTTCAGTATGCTTCCTGGTGAGAAATTGAAACATAAGTCCAGCTCTAAGCTGTTTGTTCTACAATGGAGATCTCCCCATATGATACACTGGTACAATAATGGCAGCAATGTTGTGGAAGTAAACAAACACTGTTTGATTGGATTGAAGGCCCACTCCATGAGAAAGAACACATTTCTGATATTGCGGTTGTATTATCTTAACATGACACATGAAAGCTCTAGAACAAGAAGAGGCAAAGTCACCCAGGAGAAATAGACACCAGGAAACAATCAAATTGAGAGCTGGAATCAATAAGATGGAAACAAAGAGAACAATACTAGGAATCAATGAAACAAAGAGTTGGTTCTTGAGAAAATCAACAAGATAGACAAGCCCATATCCAGACTAACCAAAAGGCAGAGAGAGAGAGAGCATCCAAATTAACAAAATCAGAAATAAAAAGGGAGACATAACAACTGACAATGAGGAAATCCAGAGAACCATCAGGTCATACTTTAAAAATCTGTACTTCACAAAACTGGAAAAATATAAAAGAAATGGATGATTTTCTGGATATGTACCCCATACCAACGTTAAGTCAAAACCAGATGAACTATTTCAATAGACCAATAACCCCTAAGGAATGGAAACAGTCATTAAAAGTCTCCCAAACAAAAAAAGCCCAGGTCCAGTTGGTTTCAACACAGAATTCTACCAGATCTTTTAAGAAGAGGTAATACCAATACTCTTTAAATTGTTCCACACAATAGAATAGAAGGAACATTACCAAACTCCTTTTATGAGGATACAGTTACTCTGATTCCCAAGCCAAACAAAGATGCAATAAAGAAAGAGAAATACAAACCAATCTCCTTCATGGACGTTGATGCAAAAATACCCAATAAAATATTGGCCAACAGATTCCAAGAACACATCAAAACATTTATCCCCAGTGGTCAAGTAGGCTTCATTCCAGAGATGCAAGGTAGGTTCAACATAAGAAAGTCTGTGAGTGTAATACACCATATAAACAAACTGAAAGAAAAAAAACCATTTGATCATTTCATTAGATGCTGAAAAGGCATTTGACATAATCTAATACTCCTCCATGATAAGTACCCCATACCAAAGTTAAATCAAACCCAGATGAACTATTTAAATAGACCAATAAACCCTAAGGAAATGGAAAAAATCAGTAGCCCTCTTATATACAAATGACAAACAGGTTGAGAAAAAATTCAGAGAAACATCACCCTTTACAATAGCCACAAATAATATGAAATACCTTGGGGTAACTCTAACTAAGCAAGCAAAAGACCTGTATGACAAGAACTTTAAGTTCCTGAAGAAAGAAATTGAAGAAGATCTCAGAAAATGGAAATGTCTCCCATGCTCATGAATATGTAGGATTAACAAAGTAAAAATGGCAATCTTACCAAAAGCAATCTACAGATTCAATGCAATTCCCATCAAAATCCCAACACAATTCTTCCCAAATCTGGAAAGAACAATACTCAACTTCATATGGAAAAACAAAAAACCCAGGATAGCCAAAAGAATCCTGTATAAAAAAACAACCTCTGGATGCATCACGATCCCTGACTATAAGCTCTACTATAGAGCTACAGTAATAAAAACAGCATGGTACTGGCATAAATACTGACATGTGGACCAAGGGAACTGAACTGAAGACCCCAAAATTAATCCACACTTGTATGAACACCTAATTTTTGACAAAGAAGCTAAAACTGTACAATGGAATAAAGAAAGCTACTTTAACAAATGGTGCTGGCATAACTGGATGTCAACATTTAGAAGATTGCAAACTGATCAATATCTGTTACTGTGCCGAAAACTTAACTCCAAGTGGATCAAAGATCTCAACATAAATCCAGTCACTCTGAACCTGATAAAACAGAAAGTAGGAAGTAGTCTTGAATGCATTGGTACCGGAGATCACTTCCTAAATATAACACCAGTAGCACAGACACTGAGAACAACATTTAATTAATGGGACCTATTAAAACGAAGAAGCTTTTGTAGGGCAAAGGACATGGTCAATAAGACAAAAAGACAGCCTACAGAATGGGAAAAGTTCTTCACCAACCCCATATCTGGCAGAGGGCTGATATCCAGAATATATAAAGAATTCAAGAAACTAGACATCAAAATACCTAAGTCCAAAAAAATAATGAGCTGTAGAAAAAATAATGTAATGCAAATTGCTGATTCTTGAATGTTATTATTACCAACTATTAGGATAAAAAGAACTCAAAGTTAATAGACATTACAATCAAACTTGTAGTTATATTAGGTATGTCTTCAAGACCGAGTAGATATATTTTAGATAGACAGGTCATCTTCAAACCCTTCAGAGAGCTACAGAATATGGCATTTAAAATGTTTTAATAACTTAGAAAATTTTTCTTTTTTGTCATGACTATGAGACATGTCGGCTCCTGGCAGTACCTATCTACTTCAGAGAAAATATGGGCATTAAAGAAACTGCATATGGAGTTAACGTTCATTGTGGCAAAAGTTAGCCACTGGACAACAAAGTATCCTCAAATTAACTGCTGACAAACAGGACAAAATGGACAGACAGGACACAAAACAAAGGACTGATTCTTGCCAAGACAAGTGTGGTTGTGGCTTTATCAAAAGGCATCTTCTGAGGCCAGGACAATATGGCATCATCCCTGAACTGGCCTTCGCAATCCAGAAAATGTACAGTGCCCTTTTCTTTGAAGGCAGCTGAACAGGCATTGGGCTGATGCCTTCTGATGTGCAGTAGAACGACAGCTGAAACAGTTATTCTTTTTTTTTTTAACTTTTATACCTATCTTCTTTTTTTTTGAATTTATTTTATTTTATTTTACAATATAATTCAACTTTACATATCAGCCATAGATTCCCCCGTTCTCCTTCCTCCCGCCCCACCCCCTTCCCCCCGGCCCATCCCCCATTTCCATCTCCTCCAGGGCAAAGACTCCCCCAAGGATTGAGATCGACCTGGTGGACTCAGCCCAGGGAGGTCTAGTCCCCTCCTCCCAGGTTGAGCCAAGGGTCTCTACTAAGCCCCAGGTTTCAAACAGCCAATTCATGTACTGAGCACAGGACCCGGTCCAACTGCCTGTATGCCTCCTAAACAGATCAAGCCAATCAACTGTCTCACCCATCCAGAGGGCCTGATCCAGTTGGGGGCTCCTCAGCCACTGGTTCACAGTTCATGTGTTTCCCTTCCTTTGGCCACTCGTCCCTGTATTCCATCCATCCCTGGTCCCAACAACTCTTGCTCACATAAACCCTCCTCCTTCTCGCCAATTGGACTCCCGGAACTCCACCCAGGGCCTGACCGTGGATATCTGCATCTAGTTCCCTCAGTCACTGGATGGGGTGAAACAGTTATTCTTGAAGAGTAACTAAATTCACACCTCTCAATAGTAGACTGGCATTTAATAGAAGGATATGGAGAACGGGATGCTGAGATGAAGCCACACACACACATGGCCAAGAAGAATGGACAGCTGAATTAAAAAACTATCAAGAATTTTCAGAATTTAAAATCCTGCATAAGGAAATGACATTAGTGGAATTCAGGTGTTTCTGGTACATGGACTGCTCTCACCCAATGTGAGGTCAAACTATTGACCTTGTGTACATCCTACTTCACAAATGAGTCTGTCAGATACGCTAAGCCTATAAGCTGAAGATGATGCCCCAACACTGCAGAGAAACCTCTGGTGAATGTTCAGGCAGCTGGCTGTTTCTATCCACTCACATTTTTTTTTTTTGGAAGTTGCTTGCATGCACTTCCTGTTTTTATTTTTGTTAGGTAATATTATTTCCTTCTTGGGTCTCTGAGTGAGTTGAAGATTAGTTAGAGTTAAAGATTAGTTATAGTTGAAGATTAGTTAGGATAGAATGTCAATTAGGTACATTTTTGACTTACCAAAATAGGATAGATAATGGAATTATTTTCTCTGTATTTGCCAAATAAAAATAGACTAGATGTTATAAATAGACTAGATATTATGACTGTAATTCATGCTTGATAATTGTTTTGTTATCTGTAATTTTACTATAAAAAAAGAATTCTCTCCATAAAAAAAATGCGCTGTAAAGCTAAACAGAATTCTCAACAGAAGAATCTCAAATGGCTGAAAGACATTTAAGGAATTGCTCAACATCCTTGGTCATCAGGGAGATGAAAATCAGAATGACTCTGAGATACCATCTTACACCTCTCAGAATGGCTAAGATCAAAAGCAATGCAGACAGCTTATGTTGGAGAGGATGTGGAGCAAGGGGAGTACTCTTACACTGTTGGTGGGAATGTAAACTTGTACTACCATTTTGGAAATCAGTATGGTACTTTCTCAGAAAACTGGGAATGAATCTCAAGATCCATCTATACCACTCTTGAGCATATACCCAGGGAATGTTCAATCATACCACAAGGACACATGCTCAACTATGTTCATAGAAGCATTATTTGTAATAGCCAGAACCTGGAAACAACCTAGATGCCCTTCAACTGAAGAATGGATAAATAAAATATGGTACATATACATAATAGAGTAATACTCAGCAGAGAAAAGAAATGACATCATGAGGTTTGCAGGCAAATGGATGGATCTAGAAAAACATCATCCTAAGTGAGGTAACCCAGACCCCAAAAGACAAACATGGTATATACTCACTCATATGTGGATACTAGATATAAAGCAAAGGATAACCAGACTGCAACTCACAATTCCAGGGAGGCTAGCTATTAAAGAAGACCCTAGGAAAGACACTTTACCTAATGAGCCATCTTGTTTGTGCTACAAATTATTTTTTTACTGTAATGCTGGTGTTTGATCCCATGAGCTCCAACATACTCAGTATGCATGCTATCATAAGCTACACCCATATGCCTTAAGACCTTTGAAAAGAATTGAATTAACATGACCTTGAACACAGGACTTCTCGCATACTGGGCTCATGATACCATTGGGCTATACACCTATGCTTTAATAATTGTGAAAATAGTGATAATAATCTGTTCTGATTTCTACTGTCATTTTGATAAAACCTAAAATCTGAACTTTTCCTATAATTATTGCCCTACCAGCATCTCAGTTAAATCAAACATTTTTGTTTCTTTGTCCATTCATCTCATCATTGCCTCTCAATGCTTTTGTTTATTTTTAATACAGACTTTGAAAATGCAGCCTAGGCTGGCTACTTACTTGGGTAGTCCAAATTCCTTCTGTGAATCTGTACTGTGTGTCTGTTCTGAAGAGTGGGTGGCAGACACCTCTTTCAAGCTACTCTCAAACTGAAGTTGTTGCCTGCACCTCAGGGAAATCTGGATGGAAAGGGATATGAACACACAGAAAGTAAAATTCTTTCTTTGACTTGGAATTAAAGGACAGCAAAGATCACTTTATGTGAAAATAATGACAATGAGTACCATTTATGTATGTATGTATGTATGTATGTATGTATGTATGTATGTATGTATGTTGTGGGAGCCCATTTTCAGGTTCCTTGTGGCTTTACCTAGCAGGTCTGCATAGAGAGGATTATTAGGACCATGGGCCTGAATGCAGGTGTATGAGATGGTCTGCACTTTGTTGTGCTGAGGGGAGGTCTTTTGCTCCACCCATTGCCGTTTCTATAAATACCCTGGGGCAGTGACAGTCAGGCCCATTGGAATAGGTTCCAGGCCCTCTTGAGGCTATCCTGTCTTTTCTATCTGTTTATCTCCACAATGTAAATTCTTCTATCTAATATTTCCTGCTTCATGCACTCAAGAAAACTCTGGGGAACTGTGGGGTTGGTAGGTAAACATGCCACAGTATATATGTATGTATGTATGTATGTATGTATGTATGTGTGTGTGTATGTATGTATTTAGACAGCAGATTTCTCTGTGTAACTTTGGAGCCTTTCCTGGAACTCTTGCTATGGACCAGGCTCTCCTCAAACTCACAGAGATTTACCTTCTCATGCCTAATGAGTGCCAGGATTAAAGGCATTTGCCACCACTTCCTGGTGAGAGTACCATTTATTCTTAGGAATGATCAGTTTAAGGGATGGGACAAAGGATGAATTATATATTGTTGAGGCAAAGACAATGAATTGTGAAGGCAGTTCAATTACAGTAACACCTGCAAATATTAAAATGTCTGTAAATTAAATTTTCACTTGGGCTCTTTGACATTTCCCTACCTGCTGTCTTCAGGTTGAATTTTTGTTCAGAACCTGCACATATTAGTGGAAAGCTCCTAGAGGCTGTTCACTAGTAGTTATGGGGGAAAAGGAAAGTCAGTAGAACAAAATGAGGAGAGAACAAATATATGGAAAGTGATATGACCCTAGAGAAGAGAGGAAGGTCAAGCTGCAAAAAATAAAATTTGTTGAAGGACATGATGATGATGATAGAGATGATTTTGATGAGGAGGAAACTGAAGTAAACAAAACAAAACAACACACAATCTACTGAAGCTGGGTGGTGATGGCAACCAGCTTTAGTCCTGGCACTTGGGAGGTAAAGGCAGGTGGGTCTCTGGATTTGAAGCTAGCTTGGTATACAGAGTGAGTTTCTGGATACCCAGGGCTACACAGTGAATACAGGTCTTGAAAACACCAAACAAAACAACAACAACAATAAAAAACCAAAAATAACTACCTAAGTTGTCTATAAAGGCTACTCCAACCTCAAACCAGGAAAGACTCAAAAGAATCAACATTATGATTAATTGTTCAGAAATCTTTCAGAAAACATGGAAAAATCCCCAAGTACCACAATTATCAAAAGGACCTAGTTTTGTTGACATTTAAGCCAAGATGAAAGAAAGTATAGACTGCAGTTGTTCTTTCCCCAAATAGACACCATCTTCCTATTTTTCTGTTAGGGAAATTCTTTTCATTCATTTTACCAACCAATCAAAGATCACCCTCTTTTTTCCACCCAAACCCCCACCTCCCTTTACAACCTATCCCACATTCCCACAAGAAGGCACGGCCTCCCATGTAGAGGCAAATTCAGTAGTGGCAGGTCCAAGCCCTTCCTCCTTCCTCAATCCTGCACAAGGTGTCCCATCATAGGTACTGGGCTCCACAAAGCCCACTCATGTACCAGAGATGGATTCTGATCCTACCTCCAGGGGGACTCCCAAGCAGATCAAGCTACACAACTGTCTCACCATGCAAAGGGTCTAGTCCAGTTCCATGTAGGCTCCACAGCCATTGATCCAACTTTTCTGAGTTCCCTGTAGTTTGGTTTGGTTGTCCATGCATATTTCCCCATCACGATCATGATGCACTTGCTCAAAGAATCCCTATTCTCTCTATTTGACTGTACTTCTGGAGCTCTGTCTAGTGACTGACTGTGGATCTCTGTATCTGCTTCCATCAGTCATTGAAGAAAAGTTCTGTGATAACAGGGTATTCAGCAGTCTGATCTCTGGGACAAGCCAGTTCAGTTCAGGCACACTCTCCACTATTTCTAGGAGTCCAGGCTGGGGTCATTCTTGGGGATTCCTGGCAACTTCCCTAGCTCTGGGTTTTTCTCTATCCCCATGAGCTTTCTTTCTCTTATGGTATCTGTTTCATTGCATTAGCCCTCCCTCCCTGTTCCAGTTCAACCATCCATTCCCTTATGCTCTCATCCCCTATCCTCTACCTTCCATTGCCTACCCCTCGTCTTCAGTTTACTCATGGAGATCTCATCTATTTGCCCTTCCAAGGGCAGACCATGTGTCCCTCTTTGGGTCTTCCTTGTTAGGTAGCTTCTCTGGAGCTGTGGGTTCTTGCCTGATTACCCTTGGCTTTATATCTAGTATCCACTTATGAGTAGGAACATACCATGTTTGTCCTTCTAAGTCTGGGTTACCTCACTCAGGGTGATATTTTCTAGTTCCATCCATTTGCCTGCAAATTTCATGATGTCATTGGTTGTCTCTGCTGAGTATTGTGTATATGGGCCATTATGTACATGAACTACATTTTCTTAATCTATTCTTCTGTTGAGGGCCATCTAGGTTGTTTCTAGTTCTGGCTATTACTAATAATGCTGATGTGAACATAGATGAGCATGTGTCCTTGTGGTATGATTGAGCATTCCTTTGGTATATGCCCAAGAATGGTATAGCTGGGTCTTGAGGTAGATTGATTCCCAATTTTCTGAGAAACCACCATACTGATTTCCAAAGTGGCTGTACCAGTTTGCACTCCGAGCAACAGTGGAGGAATGTTCCCCTTGCTCCACGTCCTCTCCAACATAAGCTGTCTGTGGTACTTTAGATCTTAGCCATTCTGCCAGATGCAAGATGGTATCTCAGAGTCATTTTGAATGCATCTCCCTGATGATTAAGGATCCTGAGAAATTATTTAAATGTTTTTTTTGCCATTTGAAATTCTTCCTTTGAGAATTCTCTGTATATCTCTATAGCCCATTTTTTAATTGGATTGTTTGTTATTTTGATATCTAGTTTCTTGAGTTCTTTATGTATTTTGGAGATCAGCCCTGTGTCGGATTTGGGTTGATAAAAATTTTTCCTTTTCTGTAGACTGTCATTGTGTCTTTTTTACTGTGGCCTTTGCCGTAAAGAAGCTTCTCAATTTCAGGAGGTTTCATTTATTGTTGTTCTCAGTGTCTTTGCTACTGGTGTTATATTTAGGAAGTGGTCTCCTATGCTAATGGGTTCAAGACTATTTCCTAATTTCTCTTCTATCAGGTTTTTATATTGAGGTCTTTGATCCTCTTGGACTTGAATTTTGTGCTTGGTGATACATATGGATATATTTGCAATCTTCTACATGTTGACGTCCAGTTATGCCCCCATCATTTGTTGGAAAAGCTTTCTGTTTTCAATTGTACAGTTTTGTCTTCTTTGTTAAAAATCAGGTGTTCATACATGTGTGGATTAATGTCAGGGTCTTCAATTTGGTTCCATTGCTCCACATGTGGGATTTTATTCCAATATCAAGTTGTTTTTAATACTATAGCTCTATAGAAGTGCTTGATGCTATCCTTCCTATCAATGAGCATGGAAGATCTTTCCATTCTCTGATACCTTCTTCAATTTCTTTCTTCAGAGATTTAAAGTTCTCATCATACAGGCCTTTCACTTGTTTAGTTAGAGTTACCTTAAGGTATTTTACATTATTTGTGGCTTTTGTAAAGGATGATGTTTCTCTGATTTCTTTTCTTTTTCTTTTTTCTTTTTTGGTTTTTAGAAACAAAGTTTCTCTGTGTAGTTTTGGTGCCTGTCCTGCATCTCAGTCTATAGACCAATCTAGCTCAAACTCATATTCACCTGGCTTTGCCTCCCAAGTGCTGGAATTTAAGGCTTGTGCCACCACCACCCAGCTTTTCTGATTTCTTTCACAACCCATTTATCATTTATATATACTGCATTACCTATCTGCCTGCAACCCCAGTAACTTACTGAGACAAGGAATCTGTGAGCTCTCATTGGACCAAGCGTGGCTTCCTGAGACACAGAATCTGCCAGCTCTCACTGAACCAAGAAAGGCTTCCTGGGACACAGAATCCACCAGCTCTGATTGGATCAAGAGCCCTGATAAGACTAAGAGCAACTCCCTGGCTACCTTGGATTGGGACAAGTGCAGCTACCTGAGATTAAGAATCTGCCAGCTCCAATTAGACGAAGAACTAAAATTGGACAAAAAGGGTCCACCTGAGACACAGACACAACCAGCATAGAGTGGACCTATAGTAGCTCGCTAAGACACAGGTACCTCTTGTACATATTAGAGGAACAGATGAGCAGACATCAATACAAAAATACATACAGCAACATAAAGAGCAATATGCTGTCAACAGAACCTAGTCCTGCTCCAGCAGTAAGATCTGAACATTACAAAGTAAAAAGGAGAAGAAATTGACTTTAAAGATAGCTTCATGAACATGCTAGAGGCCTTTAAAGAAAAATGAAAAATTCTCTTAAAGAAATTGAGGAAAAGACAAACAAAAAATTGGAAGAAATTAATAAATCCCTTAAAGAAAGCCAAGGAAACCATGAAAAAGGAGTTCAACATGTGAAGGAAACAGTCAAAGATCTGAAAATTGAAATAAAAACAACAAAGAAGACACAAACAGAGGAAATGCTGGAAATAGATAATTTGAGTAAAGGAACAGAAAACACAGATGCAAGCATAGCAAACAGAATACAAGAGATGGAAGACAGAATTTCTAGTGTAAAGGCCACAATAGAGGAAATAGATTTGTCAGTCAAAGGAAGCACCAAAGCCAAAAAAGTCATAACACAAAATGTCCAGGAATCCTGGTACACCATGAAAAGGCCAAACCTAAGAGTAATAGGGATAGAAGAAAGAGAAAAATACCAATTCAAAGGCATAGAAAATATATTCAACAAAATTATAGAAGAAAACTTTCCCAACTTAAAGTATGATTACCTATGATGTTACAAGAAGCCTATAGAACAACAGACAGACAAGACCCCCCCAAAAAAGTCCCCTCGATGCATAATAATTAAATGACTAAACCTTTAGAATAAAGAAAGAATGTTAAGAGCAGCAAAGTAAAAAGTCCAAGTGACTTATAAAGGCAATCCCATCAGAATAACACTTGATTTCTCAATGGAGATTTTGAAAGCCAAAAGGTCCTAGAAAGATCTAATGTAGACACTAAGAGACCATGGATGCCAGCCTATAACATAAGGTACAGGAAGAAAAATTGTCATGATCCCAGTGGGTCTCACCTGTCCCGCTATAGTCAGGACACCCCAGGTTCTACTGACAAAACCGAAATCACCCACTGAAACACTGTGTTTTCTACAGATTTTTTAAAAAGATGTCAAAGGCATTCAGACTGTGCTTATATTGGGATGAAATGATGCCTGCTTTTCTAAAGACATTCTAATCAGAGATGTCAGAGTGGACTGTGTTTACTCAGACACAAAATGATGTAGACAATTTAAGGATTCTCTATTTTGCCTAACTTTGAAAAATACCCCTCATAAATCCCTTTTACAACTCTGATTACTAAGGAAAATCTCTAGTCTTTAAACTTGAGCATAAATCATACTCATTAGACTATGTAGCTTAGAAAGCAACAAATTCTACTAATGTACCCATTTGTGAAGTCTGCTCTGAGTCTCCCTTAGGAGCCCACACCCTTGCTGTTGAGTATGCCTTAGTATCTTGGAAGACCTTTCTTCCTGTTCTTAACAAATTCAGTTCTGCTTCACACTGATTTACCCTGGAATTCTTGTTCATCAAAGCCACAGTTGGTTTTGCCTGGGTAGATATCACTGGAAAGAACTCTTATGGTGGCTTTGGTAATAGCATGGCATGGAGCTATGTCACAGCACCATTACAAAGGGATTTATGAGGGGTATTTTTTAAATTGAGGTAAGATAGGGCGGCCTTAAGTGTCTACATCACTTTGTGTCTGAGTAAACACACTTCACTCTTTGACAGCTCTTATGGCAGTATCTTTAGTCAGTTGTGACTGACCCAATATTTTTAAGAACACCAGGCACAGAATTCCTTTGCATTTCTTCCAGCACTTGCTATTCAGAATCCACACTTCATCACCCAGCTTTCAGCTCCTGGGCAATGGAGTAGAGACTACTCAACTGCTTCTAGAGTGGATAGGGACTTGCTGATTTAAGTTAATGAATGTTCATCTAGATCACAGTGTGTATATAGGAAACTATAGATATACAGCCTCAAAACAATGACCATATTTCTCAGGCCTCCTGGGAGACCCTGCTTGCTAACAGCATGGGTTGCTTCGTCATCGGGCATTGGATGCAATCCAAATGTTTCATTCTTATTTTCCAGTCTCAGCTACCCCAGCACTGTGTTCCTGAGACTCATTGGCTGGTAGAGCTGTTATGTAGCAGTTTGTTCATTTTTGTTCCTTCAAAATATTTTGTTGCATGAACCTGACAGTTAGTTTATCCATCCTGCTGTTTGTGGTATTTGGTCTGCTTTTGCTTTCTGCATGATCCTGGATTCTGTTTGCTCATCCTCTGCACTGGTACTTTCAGGCACTGACCTGCTGTATGTGTACTGGTTTTTCCCTGTGGTTTGAATTTGCTGGTGACTGACGTTTTTGTAGAGTGTCTTCCAAGCCCTTTGCTACTTACTCTCTTATGGTATCTTTCCATTCTAATTTGCAAGAGTTTTCAAAGTTCCCTGAGTCCTTTGTGTGGTTCATCTTGTAGCATAGTCTTGAATAACAACACATTTGAACAGAATGGATGCACCTAATATTAGTGAACTGCAACTTATGGGACTTTTTAAAAAAACATATGGCTAGTGCCATTTATGCTTACACCCAAAAAAGGTCATTTAATACATCTTCTTAACATTGTATTGTTTTATCTTTTTTGTTTAGCTGTACACTACACTCAGAATTATGTTTTTTTTAAAAAATATATGACATAAGTGAGCATCTTTTTTTCCTTAAGTATTTGTTTAGTCTTTTATTGAAAATAAATCAAATTGGGGGGAAAGCTGGGGGGTGGGAGGAGGAAGGACAGGGGAATCTGTTGCTGATATGTAAAATTAAATTAATTATAAAATAAAAATATTAAAAACAAAGAACATATAGCCTTTCTATTTATGGATATTCTGGTTCATTCATAATTTACCTCCAAACCAACATCCTTATAATCATTGGCTTTATAATGAGTCCCAATATGCTGGACTGCCTACTTATCCTCATTTCTCAAGATTATCTTCACAATTAGCTTTTTCATTTGCATAAATATATAGCACAAATAAATTTCAGATACAACTTTTTAACTCACACAAGAATGCCTGCTGTGTTTTTGATTGGAATGTTGCTGACTCTGTAGATAAATCTGGGAGGGCAAACTCAGGAGTGTCATACATACCCCTCTTTACTCGGGTTTTCTTCATTTCTCTGAATACTGGTTTATAGCCTTATTTTGGCAGAGAAATCTCTCATACATTTTATAATATTTATTTGTAATATTTTAGTGTTCTTTGATACCACTATATATAGTATCCTTTGACAGTTTTCTCTTCTAATGAATTATTGCTGATAATAGAATTAATTGACAATTTTCTAACTTGCCCATCCATCTAGCAACTTGGCTAGATTTAAATTACAGTTCCGATGATAACTGAACAGACTGGCTCATTTTTTACACTAGTGTATCATTCACAAATCATGGCATTTGAATTTCTATCCAGTTCTATTCATCTCTTCCATTATTGCACTACCCAGGATTAGCTTTTCCATTTTCTTCCTGAACTATGGGAAAGTCAGTAGACTTCATTCTAAACTATGCATAGAATGACTTTTCTTGTTGTTGTCCACTAAACACTATAGTCTAAAAACTACTTAGTATTCATATTTTATCATGTGTTTGAGGTGAACTAAAGATGCTAGAGGATATCCTACATGGTTACTTACAAATAATTTATTTACTTTCTTTGTAAAAAGGATTTATTTTACTTTTAATTTGTGTGTGTGTGTGTGTGTGTGTGTGTGTGTGTGTGTACCTGGGGGTATGCTTGTGGGTACCAGTGGAGTCCAGAAGAGGATACTTGATCCCTGAGAGTCTTAGAGCTTGACTTGGATGCTGATATCCAGACTTAGGTACTCTGTAAGAGCAGTATGTGTTCTTCACGCTCTGAGCTGTCTCTTTGGCCTTGAGCATCCAAGGACTGTGGTGTCCACAGGCTGTCCTTGAATCCACTCTATATGGCTATCAGGGGGAAGGCACACTTGGAGATCCTGACATGTCTGATGTAGTCCAAAAGACCAAATGGAAAATGTCTGCTTAATGACAACTTAAGGAAACCAAAACAGACTTGTGGTGGGCAGAAATAGGGAAAATGGGAAGCTGGCTCTAACCTGAGGCTCAGGGGACAGACCCTAGTGTGGAAGCTGCACTGAGGGAATACCCAGGCTGTGAGCTGCAGGAGCCACTTCATTTCCATTGAAGGAGAAGTGTGACTTGACTGACATTTTCAAAGGAAAAAAATCCATTAAGAAGAAAATATGAAAAAAAAATCCTAACCTCTGATTTTAACTGTATTCTCTGTCTTTTGAAAGTCTGAATGAGCCAAGAACTTCATAGGTATTTGGATGCTTTTTTAACCACATTAAATCTATGGAGGAGAATATAGGATTTGGAATGTCTTTTAGGAGACAATGTGTGCTAATGGGTTCTTGGGTCACCATGTCTCTGCTGCAGAGTACTTTTGTTACTTGTGCTTTGATTTTTGAGGCACAACTGTAATTTTCCTTTGCCTGGTTTTCTGTGGTGGGCAGACAAAGAAGGCTGTATATGGTCATCAGAGAACACAAATGACAATCAAATTGAGTTCCTTCTGTGCGGCCAAACCTTCCTGTCAGGTGAAATGCAATGTGACTATTTTTCTCACCAATTATTTTCAAGTTAATATGTCTGAAAGTTATTACCAAATTTTGAGTTTACTAACACATCTGAATGGGGGTGGAGAACACTTGTTTGCACAGTGAATATTAGAGTGCAGGGAGAGAGGATGCTTGTTTGTATAGCATATATCAGGAGTGGCCCAGAGCCATGCCTTATTCCAGGTAACCTATGTGCTGCTGGGTCACAGATCAATCTCAATACTCAAAGGGCACCAGCCTTGATGGAGACACCAAGGGCCACACAAACCAAGCAGAAAAGACAGACAATTTGGGGCCTTCCCATCAGGTCACACCCGTATGTGCCCATTCCTCCCTCATTGAGTCCTCTGTGGTGAAGGCCTTACTGGAAGCCTCACTCTATAGGTTATCTCTTCAACTTCCTTCTCCACTCCTTGAGTGCTGTGTATGTTGTGATGGGATGCCCCACCCTAGGTCCCTGGGCTTTAGGTTTGGGCTCTCCAACTTGTCCCACAACCTGGTAGACAACATATGTTGAAGTTAGTGATTTTGTTCCTGCTTCCTCCAAGTGGGAAGTGATAGATCCTGCCACTAGTGACCAGGGGTCATATTTTTCCAGGCACTCATTGTTGTGACTCCCAGGGTTCACAGCTGAAAAAGACTGAAGATAAATTTTGTGCTACAGGAGCATACATAGCTCCTTTGGGAATCATAAAAGCTGGCAGTAGTGATGAAGATTTCAGGTGAGTACTACTTTGATTTCTCCACATTCTACAACTCAAGTATACGGCGTCTTAGCAAAAGGAACTTATGATCAAGTTCTGGAGGTAACCAAGAGCAGTGTCAACAGGCTGTGGTATGTGAAGGTCTACAGTATCCCAGTAGCCAACAACTGCAATAGATGTAACCCATTTCTGACACTGGGCTTTGCTGTGGGATGTTCTGTATGTTAAATGTGTTGCTCTGATTGATTAATAAATAAAACAATATTGGTGAGTAGCCAGGCAGGAAGTATATATAGGCAGGACAAGGAGAGAGGAGAATTCTGGGAAGTGGAAGGCTGAGTTGGAGAGACACTGAGAGCAGCTGCCATGAAAAGAGAGATGTAAGGTACCGAGAAGCCACAAGCCACATGGCTACTTATAGACTAATAGAAATGGGTTAATTTAAGATATAAGAACTAGATAACAAGAAGCCTGCCATGGCCATACAGTTTATAAGTATAATAAGTCTCTGTGTGTTTACTTGATTGAGTCTGAACAGCTGTGGGACTGGTGGGTAAGAGAGGTTTGTCTTGACTTTGGGCCAGACAGGACCAGGAAAACTCTAGCTACGAATGGCGCCCAACAGCTCGAGTTTCCACCTTAAACCTGAGCACATTTAATAAGCAATTATAAATGGAGCCAAAACCAGGTTCCTGCTTCATTTCTCATACAGGCGGCTAGACACCTCAACATGTAGGCTTGAGCTACTCTGTGGCGTGTTTGTGACACGTGGGCTTGACCTACCCCCACAGAGGTTTCTGTAAGCTGTGCAACATGGTGCACAATGGATTTAGACTTTGCTAGTAAAAAAAAAAAAAGAGGTTTCTGGGTTACACGCTGCTATGATAGAAGCATAGACCCACTGTTTCTGGGACTTGATGGCTCCCAGAGCTGGTAGAAAATTTACCACTGGCATGTTGGGAAGCTAAGGTGGGCAGAGCCACCAGCCAAAGCTGCTATTTTAGCCCTAGTAATATTGCAGTTTTAAACAATAGATTCACAATAAGACAGATTCAGATGGAACAAGACTTTAAATGCTTTACAATGTGTGTAATAATGTACGTAGGCTTGGAAGACAGAGAAAAAGGAATATATACAGTTATATAAAGAAATAGTGTTTAAAAAAAGTTTTTAAAGAGACAGTAAAGATAATATAAAAAATAAGCCACATAAAGATGTATATTACACAGAGATTCTGGATTGTGATGTCTTTGGGATTTTTAACTGCAGAAAAATATTT
>CABHPP010092667.1:0-14907 GCA_902168425.1 Peromyscus attwateri | reverse complement strand
TCTATCTATCTATCTATCTATCTATCTATCTATCTATCTATCTATCTATCTAACACACACACACACACACACACACACACACACACCAATTGTGTTTCAGTGTGGTAATTGTATTCCACATACATACATAGTTCCAAAGTCTCCAACTGTATAATTAGGTATTTCAACAAACAATTTTTCAAGATTCTCTCAGCCCTACAATCCCTTACTTTACAATAGTTTAAAATAAACATTTTCTGCTCTCTCATGCAGAACAACTTAACCTGTTGCCAGGGCTACAATCCTCCAAGTCTCTCACCTTTCATTCTAAATGATTTATCAAGTTTTTGTCCCCAGACACAGTGCCTTTCCTAAAAGCAATTACAGTGCCAGCTGGTTATAATAATGACTTTTTTTTTTAAATCTTGACAAAAATAATTAAATCATACCACAAAAGTTAACAAATGAGAAATTGCACCAATAAAAGCAAATTTAAATAGAAGTCTATTATACACGTTAATTATTTCCTCAATTAAATTATACTGAAAGTGTATCAGAGATTGACATAAGTGCGTCACTTCCACACCTCTGTCAGGAAGCTGCTCTATGCTTTGACAAATAACATGACAATAAATAGATCAAGTGACCGAGTGAACTCAAATGAAAAGACTAGACTTTCTTGGAATCTAATCATGGATCATTTTATCTAGATTAGATGATACATTTTTTTCCAAGCACTAGCCAGGCTCTGGTTCAGAGCTCTCTGTATATTTTTACTTTTGTGTTCTCAAAGTCTCCCTCTTTCCATTCTTACAATTACTTAGTTCATACGCCTTTACTCTGTGCTACATTTGCATTCAAGATTCTGTCATGATCCAAATCCTAAGCTCTATTTCATCCTTTAAAAACTATAGCAAAAACACTTTTTTTCTGTTGAAAGTAAAATGTAGCTTGGAAGAAAAAAATATGGAGATGAAAGAAGTAATTTTTCCTTATAAAATGTTAACATTTGCAAGATCCTTCTGCATATGGACGCAGCAAATATTTAAAGGAACAAAACAAGAAAACCACTAGACTATCAAAGACTGCAATAGGTTTTTTTCCTGGTGTGTCATCATTTTCTTCATTTGCTTATCATAGTTGCAAGGGTCATAAAAATTCTGCCAATATTAGACTTTCAAAACTCAAGGAATTACCTGTTTCCATTAGAGAGTGAGCAACTTGTAAGAAAGGGATCAAGGCTTCCTTAATTTGAGTAAATGACTTTAGACAATATAAACAGAAAGGCAATTTATAGGTAAAGTGAATAGGTTATTGATAAATGGACATACTAATGATAGATAGATAGATAGATAGATAGATAGATAGATAGATAGATAGATGTCTTTTGAGTGATTATGCCTAGACCCCCAGTACTTTTTACACCCCAGCTGAGATACATGATATGGTGACTCAATCATAATGATGTCACAGCAAGGATGACTTTTCTTACAAAAGTCTAAATTCTAGTATTTTAAAGTCATATACTAACAATTACTCTAGGAACATAGAACTTGATGAAAATTAGAAATAAAACTCAATAAGACTCAAGATGAGAGAAGGTAAAATGCTTTTATATCTTACCATTCTAAACCATGGTTAATGTTGTAACCAATAATGTGTAACTCATATTGAATTACATACATTGGCATCAATACAAAAAATGATGATAATGTGAACAAAATTAGAAAATGTCCATTTTTATCTTCTAGCATGGGCATGGCATCAAGGTATTAAATCCCCTACTTCTTAGGCATTAAACAAAAGCAACCTTAGACAAGGGTATAGTCTTCACACCTGCTTCACCAAAGCCATTGAAAGTGGGCAGAAATATTCCAGAGAAACTGTTTTTTAAAAGGACAGTGAAATTGGTTTTTCCCAGCAGACTTCTTCGGATATTGACAAATACATTTTCTCAATGTGGATAGTACCATGCAGTGCTAAAACTATTTTTTGTGTATATGTGTGACAAAACTCTCTGTCAATAAAGCAGAGGTCTGACAAAAGCCAAAAGAAAGTAAAGAGAAATAAGCAAAGAATGAGGTTAAATACTTAAATCATGACAGTTCTCAGAAAACATCAGCAAAAAATGGACCCCCAATAACAAGAAGTCCAGGATAAAAGTAGAAGATACCACTACCTGCTGTGTATGGAATAGGAGAAAGTTGGTGGGGCCAAATGCTGTGACCGCCAGACACCGTTAAGAGCAGAGAGTAGGAAGAGGTGGAGTCGTGCAAACATAACTAAGAAGACAGCTGGCAGACAGGGACATATGTGCATGAGTAGGTGAGCAAGGGAGTCCTGTTAGCAGCATGCACTCTGCTCCTGCAGAAATAAAGAGAAAGCTGGGAAGGGGAAAGGCTTGGACGTCTACCTCTGCTAATTTAGCTTGCAAGGCAGGAATGCCCAACTCATTGATTAGAGATGTTGCTCAATTTACAATTGAATTACATCTTGCTAAAACCATCAAATGTTTCAAATATCAAATAGTGAAAATACATCTGGTATACCTAACCTGTGGACCATCATAACTTAGCAGTGCAGTGCATTGTCAAATGTCAGTCCTTCATGCTCTTGATCTCATAGCTGACTGGGAGTTCCATTTGCTGCTGCTCAGCATCGGTAAGCATTGTACTCACTATCACAAGCCTAATGAAAAGATCCACATTCAAATTCAAACCGTCGTTTCTACCGGGTGCTTTCGTAGCAATGAAACATGAACAGTCACAAGTTGAACCCTCTCAAGCCAGAGAAACACTACATTTTTTTTTTGACTTTTCGAGACAAGGTTTCTCCGTGTAGTTTTGGAGCCTGTCCTGTATCTCGCTCCAGGCTGGCCTCGAATTCATAGAGATCCGCCTGGCTCTGCCTCCCCAGTGCTGGTATTAAAGGCGCACACCACCACCACCCAGCAGAGAGACGCTATTACTAAATGGGGTGGTGGGTGACATAAAGTTGACATAAAGCTACCATCAAAGAAATAAAGAAATAACAATGATGAGATAAACCATGGAAAAGATGAAAACGCTCAAAGTTTTGTCATTTATTCATAAAACAATTGGATCATCTGACTTTATACAAGAAAATCATGAGAGAATAAGAAATTAACAGAAAGTGTTTAAACATCAGCTACTGGAAGTTATAGGAGAAAAATCACAGAAGTGGTAATAAAAATAAAAATGCAATATCAAAACATTGATGAAAAAGAGAGTAAGGTCTCCAAAGCTGATAAATAAAAATTAAGGCAAATAAATGGAAAAAAAGGACTACAGATTAGATGACAGACATAGCCCACAAGTGAAGTAAACGTGACAGCATATATGTGACCTGTGTTACAGACTGAATGCTCGTGCCTCCCCAGATACATATGTTTAACTCTACTCTCCAATGTGATCATCACCTTAGGAGGTGACAAGCGCAATTAGAAAAGATACCCCAGAGACTTTCTTCACCCCTTCTACTGTGCAAGGACATAGCATAAAGACAGCCACCACTGAACCAGACAGCAGCTTCTCACCAGCATCCTGGCCTGGGATTTCCCAGTCCCGCTAATACATTTCTGCAATAAGCTACCAGGCTTGTGGTACTTTATTATAATGGCTCAAATACACCAAGATAGGGTTGTTTAAAAGAATGTAGAACGACAGTTGTCTTTAAAGATTTAGAGATATGATTAAAAACAATCCCTTGAAATACAAGGAAACGTACTTGAAACATTGAAAGGCACACTGTGGTCAGCAAGAACAAAGCTAGGAGAAGCAACCCAGAGAGGTAGGCTGGTAATGCCACTGGACTTCAAATGGCAAAGAATTCTTACGTCAGCTCAGCCAATAGCACCAATTAAAGATGAAATTCAGATTTTTTCACATTTGCGCCGAACACTATCAATGCACTGCTTACTCTTGCCCTAACTTGTCTTCTGCTGCTGTGACAAACACTGACTAAAAGCACCCTGGGGAGGAAAAGGCATATGTGACTTCCAGGCTACAACTGAGGGAAGCCACTGCAGTCATCTGGAGACACGAGCTGAAGGACAGTGAAGGAACGCTGGCTTGCTCAGCTACCTCTCTCAGAGCCCCGGCCTGTCTGCCTAGAAATAGTGCCATCCACAGTGAGCTGGGCCCTCCTCTGTCAACTAACAATCAGAAAACACCCCCACAGACACGTCCACAGGCCAGTCTGATGGAAAAAAAATTTCTCAGTGGAGAGTCCGACTTCCCAGCTATGTCTCAGTTCATGTCGAGTTGATGAAAACTAACTATGACATCCTGGAGAAAAGAAATCAGTACTATTGTCCCCTAAGAACAAAGGCACCAGAGTGTCCTGGTGGTAGTTTGTGCAACGCATTGTGAAGCACTGTCACATTAAAAGAAAAAGAAAAGGGGAGAGGGGAAAAAAGAAAAGAGCCACATAAAAATTAATATTTCAATAAAATAATAATAGAGGCATTTCAATCAAATAAACATGATTGAAGAAAATGGCATAAAGGAACTGAGGACTGAGAAGGATGAAAAGCAACATGAGTACGATGTGCTGTAACAAGTAGAAATGGTACAGTAAACAGAATGGAAGGAAGGAGAAAGAACTAAGAGGCTGAAAATGTTTATTGGTTTCCTTTGTATGCCTAAAGGCCAAATATTAACAAAGCAGTCCAAAAACAGGAATAAAAGCATAAACGTATTTTATATGAGGTAAACATCAGAAACGACTTCATGTCCATTCTTGGGTTATAGAGAAAAGAAGGAGAAAGAGAAGATTGATGGCACTTGGGTTTATCACGGAACCTAAAAGAAAATTGGTATACTAACAAAAAGGAGATTTAAAGCTATTATATAAATGCACAGGCACACAGAAAACACTAAAACAAATATGGACCCATCATGAAATAAGAAAAGGTATGTACTTAAAGATTACAATATAGTGACAGACCACTGAGGAACCCAAAGTAAGAGGCAAACAATTAAAATGAGACAGGACTCTGCAAAAACATCTATGGATGCCAATGGGTTGAACTTATTAAAAGATCTAAAGATTGAATTAGAAAGTGACCCTCAGCCACTAATTATGCCAGACACCTAACACGCATTGCTCAATAGCACAATAATTAAAATTAAAATGTGACGAAAATATCCTAACCAAATGGGAAAGCCCCTGAGCAGATGGCTTGGGTCTGCATTGTCGAAGGAGAAAGCGGAGGAGCCCAAAGTGACGCAAAGGAGCCAAGTGCAGAGCTCCACTGGAGGGATTTCTCGGCTAAAATGTCACAGCTGTGAATAGCCATGATATAATAAAATATTTGTAATGATGAAATGATAGAAAATTCTCATCTCTCAGGTTATGAGAACAATGGTGTCATTAGCAGATTATAAATGTTTGGTAAACTGCAAATACCATCTATGAAAAATACAAAATATATCTTTTTAACAATCCCTATTTCGGGTATGCTTCTGAAAATTGCTATTAAGATAAATGAACAATAGAATTATAAAAATCAGAATATACATCTTCTAAAATTAACAGAGAAATATACTCTGAGGATAGTAGACTAAAGCTAGAAATAAATTGGGAACAATAAAATTTTTTTCATGATAATTTTAAAACTGCCTATAAAATAATTCCTCCCACCAAGAAAATAGGAAGACTAATATTTCTAAGTTTATGTAAAAATAATATTAAAAAGACATTATACCTGAATTCATAAGACATAGCTAAATCACTATTCAAAGGCGATCTCATGATGTTTAATTTTTATAAAAATTTTAAAACAAGGAAAAATCTGAGCATGTAAATTAAATGTATAAGGAAAGAATGAAATTCTGAATACTGCTCATCATTATCCCTGAGGCTTGATAATGTAGTGTGTGTGTACATTTATTTTAGTGTCATAGTTGGTAATGATTAAAGAACTTTTAATTTAATGATGAAATTCTGTTTGTTTAAAGGATCTATGAAATGGTTTGCACTTGTTACAATATAATTACATGTCCCAAAAAAAAGAACTAAAAATGAAAGTGGATAAGCAGTGTAAAATAGAGTTAATAAGTTTAAGATTTGCTCTTTCAGAAAAAAAAATGAATATGTATAACATAGCAAAACTAAGCAAGAAAATAGGAGCGAAACATGAAATGAAAACAGAAAAATCAAAGAAACTGGAGGGTCTATTCAATCCTATTAAAAATAACAATTGAAATATGTAATACTCCAGGGAAGATAATTAATTGAAAGTGAGTCAAGAGGCTATAGAAACTCTAAACAGGAGCTAGAGAGATGGCTCAGGAGTGAAGAGCACTTGCTACTCTTAAAGAAGATCAGGATTCATTGCCTAGCACCCACAGGGAAGCTTACAACCAGCTGACTCCAGTTCTGGGGAGTAAACACCCTCATTTTCTGCAGACCTCTGCACACACATGGCATTCATGCACACATAGGCACATACAAGTGTGTACATGTAACTAAAAATTAATAAATATTTAAAAAGGAAAATTTTAATAGTCTAATCTCAACAAATGAGCTTGTGAAAGATATCGATATTTGGAATGGTGTTTTTTCTTAGTAACGTGGCACAATTCCTAGGCCTTGGAAGATTTGTAGAAGAATTCTCCCACACTTTTAAAGACTAATAAGTTTCAATGTCAAAAGTAGTCCCAAAACTTAAGAAGGGAAGGATCATTCTTTATACAAAGAAACAATAACATTGATTTAAAAGCCACATTTAAGATTGCACAGAATGAAAACAAATGGCACATCCTAGGTATAAGTATCTGTGAAACACTAAAAACTCATTCATCACATCCGTGTGAATTATCCAAGGAAACAAGAAGACTCAAGGGCTGTGAAGTCATATATGATTTTGAAGGACTTCAGAACATGATCATATCCATGAAGTAAATGAAGTAAAAGACCTTTCACCAAAACTCACTAAAAAGAAAAAAAGACTCAGTCTGGGCCTGTGGCTCAGTGCTGGAGCATAAAAGGTTAAGTGGTGTAACCAAAGGACAATAAAAACTATTTTTAAGGACAAATGTTTTCTTCGTTAGCAGAAAAGAATCTGAAATGGTGTTCCAGGGAAATGGTCCATGGCACAGAGATTTCCCAGGGTCCCAGTTCCTCCTGAGTTGCTTTGCCATATCTGGTGGCCTTGTTTCATCTACACAATTGAGTCTGGGTTGCGGCAACTTCCGGTATTCCACCAACATGAAGGGAAATAAGGAGGTAGAAGACAGGGTTACTCAGCTTTCCCATTCAGTACACTGAAGACAGGCACAAGTCAGTCGTGAGGCCACATTTCAATACAAGAAGAGCTGAGAAATGTGTCTAAGGAGGTAGTCACATGACTACAATTCTATCTGCTCTCTATATATACACTTTCTATCACCCTGCTTGATAACAAAATACTAGGAAATGTCTCGAACTGGGAATAAGATAAGTTAACCATTATCACCCACATCAAGGGTTAATATCTAGCTACAATGAAGAGCCCTCACATAACAGTTGTCAAATTAGAGGTAAATAAAATCAGAAAAATATGTTTTAATAAAATATTCCAATATGGAGGTTCATAAAGAAAACATTTGAAAGACTAATATCCAGAAGAAAAAAAAAGTTTTTAAAGAAGAAGCAACTAATTTAGCAATTTCATTTATTGAAGGTAGCTGAAGTGTTGTGGGATATTAGATCACACTGTGAAACTCTGAGGCTATGTTAATAAAATTAACCTTGGATCAGGGGGCAGAGTCAGCAATTAGTTGACAAGAATTAACCATAGGGAGTACAGACGACCCAGGAAGATGGATAGAGAGATTCACAGGGAAAAGTAGGGAGGGACTTAGAGATTCGCAGGCCTTTTGGGGTTGGGACAGGTGGCAAAAAGCTCTCTTGCTTGAAAAGGAGGTCAGCTGGTGGCTTCTTGGCTTCTCTGACCTAGCATGTTTTTACCCCAATATCTGATTCCCAAGTCTTTATTGGTAAATAGAACAACTTATATAAAAACAACAAGAAAGTCTACGTGTTGAAACACATTTTAAAGCCTTAGCATCAGCTAATTCTGTCACATACATAGACTGAGCAATGACACAGAATGGAAATCAAAACTATGGCTCCAATGTACAGGGATGTTAATGAGCATGTTAAAGGTAGCTGCTCATTCAATGAGAAAAAATGTTCAACAAACACAACTCATACAAAGAAAAAGTATGCTTAGTAATACAGGGCAATATTAAATGAACTAAAGATTCAAGAGATATTTAAAATAATAGATGCCAAGCCGGCTTTTTGGAGCCCACTACCTATAGTGGGACACCTCGCACAGCCTTGAGGCAGGGGGAGGGTCTTGGACCTGCCTCTACTGAATGTACCAGGCTCTGCTGACTCCCCATGGGAGGCCTTACCTTCTTGTAGGAGGTAGTGGATTGTGGGGTGGGGGGAGGCTGAAGGGGTGGGAGGAGGGGAGAGGGGGATCTGTGGTTGGTATGTAAAATGAATAAAACATTTCTTAATTAAAAAAAGTAATAGATGGCAGAAATAAAGAAAAGCCAGGAGAATTCCTTATAATATTAAAGGGATGAAACCCTTTTCTAAGTACACCTAAAACCTTCCAGGTACCATAAAAGAAGACAGATACACTTATTTAGAGAAATTCGGTAAGAAAAGAGACCCATGAAGAAGGAGGACAGGGCTGAGACTCAAAGCACAAAAATACAATTCTGAAAACATTTTCCACTTCATCTCATAGAGTGTTCAGGAGACCTTGAGAAATAACATTAACAAGGAGCAATAGAATTAAATGAAAGCTCTTTATAGTTTACAGATTTACAAAAATGTTCTCACTTCACTCATAGTAAGAAAAACATTTACAAAATATTTTATTTTATCGTATTAGCACAATTCCAGAAGTCAGTGACAAGCTCTGTTGGCATGGTTGATGGAAATTGATGATCTCATATATATCTGTTAGGACAGCAAATTAATACAACCCACAGAGAAGATAACTTGAAAGTCTACTCCAACATTTTCTACATCCTCTAAGCCAGCAAGTCTGCTTCTGTAGATTTATTCTGCAGTATATAAATATAAGTATACACTATCATCACTATTCTCACTTGTAATATTGTTTAAATATCAAAAGATTTGAATGAGCCAATTACCTCTAAGTAAGGCAATTATGATTATATATTGTTACTTCTGTACAAAAAAAAATCGCTATGGAAAATAAAAACTTTGGGCCAACAAGATGGATCATCATATCAGGTCCACAAGCAAGTGTACACACACATACACACACACACACATACACACACACACACACACACACACACACACACACACACACACACACTCTCTAAAATAAAAATTTAAAAACATAGAAATCTGGGCATGGTGGCTGAATTCTTTAGTCCCAGCACTCAGGTAGCAGAGGCAAACAAATCTCTAGATCAAGGCCATCCTGGTCTCTATAGAGAGTTCCAAGCCAGGCAGAGCTCCATAGTATGACTCTGTCTCAAAAAGAAAGTGGGGGCCGGGAGAGAAGGAAGAGAGAGAGGGGAAGGGAGAAAGAAGGAGAAAACAAACTAACTTTTCTGTGTATGTGTACATAAATATTTCAAGGTATGTTGCATCCAGTGAAATTTTGTGTAAAATGTGCTACATTTTTGTGAAGGTATAAGAATTATGTCTAGCCTGTACATGCACTACAAAACTTATAAAATACACCAGAAACTAGTAACAGTTTTCAAGGGGCTGATAAGTAGACCTAAGCAAGGTAGGAAGGAACACACCTGGGAAGGGATTTGTTTCACTATAGATTTATTTACACTTAGGTCTCTGACCATGTGCATACAATAATACACCACAATTACATTTAAAGTTAAAATAATTTTCATTTACTGATATTATTCTAAGCAACTTGAGATGATACAAAAGCATATAAATCCAATGTGCTTGAACTCAATCATCTGACATAAGAAGAGCAATTAGCTTCCTGTGGCCATTGTCCTTAAATGGTCATAAAGCATCTACCAAAGTGTTTTTATCTGTACATTAGATTACTTCTTCTATTAAGTGGGAAAATCTTTGTGTGGGGTTTTTCTTTCAGAGGGCATAGAGTGCTAATAATAGATTTAGCAGGTAGGAAAATGGGTGGCAGGAATTTTTATTGTTCACAAGGTAGGTCAAAATCTTAGCTCCCTAATTACTGCTCTTTTGTAAAAACTAATTGGGAAGAAAGCCAAGAATACAAATACAGAACACACTGAGAAAAATTCTCTCTGTGGAGAAACAGTGGGGCTTGATAGCTTTTCAATGATTTTGTTCATCAAAATAGAATCATCTTGTCACAACATTAATTTTCTACAATTTACTTTCATAAAGCATGGAACACAGGCTTTCTCCATAAATTACTATTTTCCAGCTTTCATCACATCTTTTGTCCTGCTGCAGTGAGGGGGCTGGCGGCAGGGAGGAGGAAGGGAGGAGGGCTGAAAGAGCAAAGGAGAAGCAGGATTTTCAGTCTCTGGAAAACTGCTCTCCTCCGCAGCTCCATATTTTACAGAATTTTATTGTCAAATACCTTAAGGCCATCTCCTAAAGCAGTGAGTCAGCAACAGATCTATTTATAATTAGTCAGAAAAGAATGGCCAAATTTTTATTTGAGAGATGGAAACGGGAAGTTTTCTCACCAAAGAGAGTCGTGTTAGGAATGAACTTTCAAGACTTGATGAGGTCCATAGTCATAAGCCAATCAAAATTTAAGTAGGCATCCCTTAAAAAAAAATCACATCACATGGTGCTTCCTGCATCCTTCTAGTCAAATTACAGATGTGCTCCTTTTTTTGATCATTATAGATAAGAATTCTGAAATAAACAAATAACAAAGCTGTATCCAAAAGCTGACACAAAAGGTACCAGAATTCTGAAATAAACAAATAA
This sequence comes from Peromyscus attwateri, assembly GCA_902168425.1. Lineage (NCBI taxonomy): Eukaryota > Metazoa > Chordata > Mammalia > Rodentia > Cricetidae > Peromyscus > Peromyscus attwateri. Next base: position 3,966 of record CABHPP010092667.1, on the reverse strand, counting down.
CAAAGCTGTATCCAAAAGCTGACACAAAAGGTACCACTGAGCCCATGCATTGTTCTTGGTAGTTTCTCAGTGTTTTTATTCTTCCTGTGGTTAAAAATTTGGTGTAACTTTTAATTCTGAAAAAATGCATTACAAAGGGAAATTCTTCTGTCTCAATTATAATGTAAGTACAAACACTGATGGCATGAGAAAAAACACACACACACACACAAGCATACACATACACAAGCATACACACACACACACACACATGCACATGCGTGTGTGTGCATGCGTGTGCATGCATACAAATTATATAGGAGGCACCCAAGTGGTTCCATCCCTTCCTGAGGTACTAATGGTTGCTCAAGCAGGAGGCTCATTTTATCTGATGGTTTAGCCATTTTGAAACTAGTTTGTAGTAAAAAAGGCTTCAGAAGGAAAGGAAGGGGAATAACAGAGAGTAATAGAGGTATATGTAATTATAATATATCACATATACATATGTATATATAAAACTATCAAAAATTTCCTTAAATTTTTGGTAGTCAAAGATCATGATTATCTCCAATTTTCAGTTCCAGAAAGATAAACGTCATATACTGTGTCTAATATGTGGATTCTATATTTTACATAGCTGCAGAAACCATGTATATCTGCATCACGTGAAATTAGAGCAGATGCTATGTACGCAAACACGGCCAACGGAGAAGACAGGGAAAGGGGAGGGGAGGGGGTACAGTAGAGAATAGGTTCCAGATACAACATATACTTTTCCTTAAGTGTCGTGGACAGTGGCTATACACAATGAAAGACGAGAAAAAGAAGGTATGAAAGAGATTCACACAAAAGAAAATAAGCAAAGCTCAGCCTGGGCCAACTGAACCAGGAAAAAGTAGTCCTTAATGCCTTACCCACCTCAGAAAGCTCTGTATTCCAGCTCACTCTTACCGCATACATCACCTGAAAAAGATCAATCTCCGTAATGCATCTCCATTTCAGAAGCCTAGCGAAGGAATTCAATGGACTGACTAAATTGTGAAGTGTTTCAGTTAAATCTTCATAACAAAATTCTCTAAAATAGTGTTGAATGTGTCTTCTTCTCTATGCAGAGAAAGTCATACTTGATGATCTCACTGGATCTTTGTAGAAAAAAAGGGGGAGGGATGTCTACCAAGAAGGTGCTTTGCACACTTGACATAGGAGAGCTAGAGACTGGTTGAAGCAGGGTGGAAAGGGAGGCCCCGCCATGTGAGCACCCCCAATGGGGCTCAGTGAAGGTGTTAGGAAAAAGGATTAGTTGTGGGGGAGAGAGAGAGAGAGAGAGAGAGAGAGAGAGAGAGAGAGAGAGAGAGAGAATTAAAGAAAGATTTACTGAGCAACAGTGAACAAATCCAGTGAGAACCAAACCATTCTAAAAGAGAGAAAACTCTCTCTTTTATCCCACAAAAGTAAGCTACAAGTGGAATTTTTTGACTGGGAATAATTCACTACAGATATCTCAAAATTCAGATTTCCAACAGAAAACACAAAAGAAAAAAAACCAGAAAGCAGAGAAACTATAGAGTCTGAGCCCACAGCTTTATCTGGTTCATGTCTACAGTAGATTCCTGTAGACCCCTGGGACTCTGTACCTAAAGTACAGGATAATCTTGTTTTAATATCTCCCTCTAAGCTAATCAACAATGTGTTAATAGTTCATATATTTAAGTTCAACATACATATATCATTTTAAATGGTCCAATTGCCCAGTAAATTATATAAAACTTTTTTTAAAAACCTTCACTGTTCCATAAAAATAAAAGCTCTTTCAGAATAATTGAAACCAGTAATGCTAAACAAATGTATTTCCTTGATAAATTTAGTTGTAACTAAGCTTTCATTTATATGCTAAAATTTTTAATTTAGTTCAAGGTTTGGCAGAGACATGTTTATTCTAATTACCGGCCTTCAAAGTTCTAGTTTAGAAATGAACATCTGCTCCTTCCCAGTTTCCAACATAAAATGGACATGTTTCTGTATGTTGTAAATGAGGGCTGTGGACCCACTATGTGTCTCTGGAAAACTTAGAAACTTGCAATCAACACATTATGTGAATTCAGGTAAAAGCATCTTGTTGAAGGATATGTATTACTCTTAAATCTGAATGAGTGTTCATGTATGTATTTATGTTCAAGTTAGATGTGGATATGGAGAACATAACACCATATAAATGTATGTGAATTCCTCAATGGAAACTCGTTGAGCAGCCTTGTAAATCTTGAGCTCCTCTCATTGCTTCATAGAGATTCATGAGACAAGACCAAAACTTCTCAGGAGAAAACCATAAACAGTCAACACATCTACACTAGAGGCCTTGTTAATAATTTGAAAAAATAGCAATAGACAACATTCAATTCCAAACCTCTGGCCTTTGGAGGAAGTAAACAAAACCTTCCAAGATTAAAAGCTATGGCTGCTGGGACATTATGAAAATATCGTTTTCTTTTTACATCTAGTTAGAAAATCTCATCTCAATTATAACGTTTTTTCATCTCTCCATAGTAATAGCAGCATAAATGAAGACATTGCTAAGCATGTTTGAATTCATCAGACTCTTGGGCATTCAATTATAGAATCTGGGTAATGATATTAGGCCATTGGCCATTTACAAGATTGAAAATAACTATGAATTTGAACTAAACTAATATCAGGATGTAAAAGCCAGATAACTACCTAAAAACAGGCAAAAAAAAAAATTATTTTGATGTAGTGAATTTTAGGTAATTTTTTTCCTTCATTCTACTTTTAATAGCATTGCCATCTGTTATATAATGGTGTCAAACTATTCTACTGATGTGCATAATTATGTGCAACAGTACGTTTGCTTTAGAGGACAATGGTTCTGTGTTAGAGGGTAGTGGGAGAAGAAAAAACAAATGCTTTAACAGAGCAGGCTAAGTTTCAGGCAGCAACAGCCAGTCTGAAGCCTTAAGGGCGTATTCTGCTCAACTGTTTCAGTTGCTGAATACAAACTGAAGGATGTAAATCTCAGTTGTAAAGGGGAATCCTTGGGAAAACACCAGAGAACAGATTCTATCTACATCAGGGATGCTCGGGAGTCACCCAGTGAGCTGGTCAAGTCTCCCGGGCCTGTGCTCTGACATCTTGTTTGGTTTGCTAGGTGGGAGTTAGGAGCTCCCAGTCCTGCCAAACTCACAAATCCCATTTTCCCCTGAGAAAGTGAGCGTGCTACGGCACAGCACCTTGCAGGGAGCCCAGAATCAAAGTCCTACTCCGAGGAACCTTCAAGGAACTCACCAGACTATGAATGAACAGGGCACGCGTGCATTTGGAAAGCCATAGAGGCAACTGTGAGGCTGCCCATGGCATCAGCATCTGGATCAGTCTAAGGAGCTGAAGTTTCATGTCACTACACATGTCCTTCATACCAGGTCAGCCTTGTGCCTTAAACATGTCATCTGGAAGTAGCTGACAGAGGCGGTTCTTTTCCAGAAAAATTTCAAAAGAGGTGTGTGTGTGTGTGTGTGTGTGTGTGTGTGTGTGTGTAGTATGTTGTGTATATAGTGTGTGTGTAGTGTGTATGTAGTGTGCATATAGTATGTGTATAATGTATATAAGTGTGTGTGTGCAATATGTATACGCCCTGTGTACATGCAGTATGTGTATAGCATATGTGTATGTTACATGTGTGTCATATGTGTGTATATAGTATGTATATAGTGTATATATTATGAGTGTGTAGTATGTGTATAGTGCCTGTAGTGTGTGTAGTGTGTGTAGTATATATTTGTAGTGTTTGCTTGTATGTATGTAGTGTGTGTATATGTAGTGTTTGTGTATAGTGTGTGTGTAGTACGTGTGTGTAGTGTGTGTGGTATGTGTGGTGTGTATGTGTGTGTTCGTGCGATGTGTGTGTGTAGTATCTGTGTGTGCAGTGTGTGTATAGTGTGGTGTGTGTGTGTGTGTGTGTGTGTGTGTGTGTGT
>CABHPP010092660.1:0-12126 GCA_902168425.1 Peromyscus attwateri | reverse complement strand
GTGTGTGTGTGTGTGTGTGTGTGTGTGTGTGTGTGTGTGTGTGTGTGGTGTTTATTTCTCTATGTAGCCTTGGCTGTCCTGGAACTCTCTCTGTAGCCCAGGCTGGCCTCAAAGTTACAGAGATCCACCCGCCTCTGCCTCTGGAGTGCTGGAATTAAAGGCATGTGCCACCACCATCCAGCAACAACTCTGTTTGAATGTCAGGAATGCCAATGTGGCAACCAGATGCTCCTTGCTGCAGTCAACAGGAATGATCAGCAGTTGCTTGATACTTCTTGTACTTCATAAGTAGCTGGGCAGAACATCCATGTTCTTAACTCTGAGTGCAGATTTGGAGGGACTTTATAGCTCTACACCCCTCGGCCAGCAGTGTAAAGCATCCACTTTACACTCAACCTTCTGAAGCTGACATCTCAAGCCAGGAGAGGGAAATGTTTAGCTTTTGTGTCGGTTCCCACTTGTCAAATGTCTGAAAGCAATTTAAGAGACATTTCAACCAAACCTTCTTGTACACCTAGTGAAGAATAAGGTTAGCCTGTTCCTTGTGCTCCACTTGCTGTCTTGGCATGTCCATAAATGAAACTTTACAAAGATGGGTGGCACAGGAAGGAGACGGAGCTAGTCTTCTCTTGTAGATGCAGCTGTAGGTGCTCTGTGCTTGGCTTTCCTGCTGACCACTGCCATGACTGCTATCAATAGCTCTTTCCATTTAATCAAGTCCTCTAACATTTATGCTTGTAGACTTTCCTTTCCAATAGCGCTGTGTCAGGGGTGTGTGTGTGTGTGTGTGTGTGTGTGTGTGTGTGTGTGTGTAAATACACTCGATTATGCTAGGCTTCAGTACTTTTTGTCACTTAATTCCCTGACTGTTACAGTGTTATTGTAATGAAACAGTGCCATGGGACTAGGAACTTCCCTCTGCATTGATATACTTGCATGGTTGGCCCTCTGTTTGCCAGCTAACATCCACATAAAAACCATGCTGAACAGATACTTTTTGTAGAACTTACTTCAATCTCATTTTCCCATCCACAAATGAGTCTTTTTTTGTTTTTGTTTTGGTTTTTTGGTTTTTTGTTGTTGTTGTTGTTGTTTTTTCAAGACAGGGTTTCTCTGTGTAGCTTCGCCCCTTTCCTGGAACTCACTTGGTAGCCCAGGCTGGCCTCGAATTCACAGAGATTTGCCTGCCTCTGCCTCCTGAGTGCTGGAATTAAAGGTGTGCGCCACCACCCGGCTCACAAATGAGTCTTTAAAGGCTAAATTTAAGTTCTTTTTGAAAGATCTCTGAGTGTACAGAAAAAGAATGGTCTTATTAAAATGTCACCCCTGTCTTTAATTATGTGCAGTCACAATATGCTTGTCTCCTTGGTTTATCTTCCCCGCCAGATCACTTCTCAAAGTGAGAGAGCATGGATTCTATTTATGTCATCCTTTGAAATGACTCAAGAGTGGGCTATATACAGCAACCCTTTGGCCAAGAGGGCTGAGCTTAGTTTCTAGGTAGGAGGAGGGTTCAATGATCCTTCTGGAAAGGTCACCACTGGCAATGATAAACTGAGATTGTAGTTGTTAGCTAAAGAGATTAACTCAGAGGAAGAGATTTTTAAGACCACGTCATTGGTTTTGTTGTTTTTGATAGGAAAATTGAACTGGCCCTTCAGTAAATTGACTGCATTATATAAGGCACAGGTTGAAGTGATCTAGTAACATGAATTCGTCTGTGGTTATTTGGTTATTTTCAAAATACCTTTGACATTTGAAAGGCACGTAGACAAAGGCCAACCCTGTAAGTAGGTATGTTTAGAGAGATAAAATAAAATTCCATTCATTGGCCTTTTTACCTTAACTATCTGGATCTAAAGCAGGGTTTGGTTTCAAATAAATAGAATAGCCAACATATATATATAGTTTTATCCTTTTTTAAAAGATTTCATTGTGTATATTCGTTGTGCATGGGGCTATATTAAAACTTATAGTTTTGCCGGGCGTTGGTGGCGCACGCCTTTAATCCCAGCACTTGGGAGGCAGAGGCAGGCGGATCTCTGTGAGTTCGAGGCCAGCCTGGGCTACCAAGTGAGCTCCAGGAAAGGCGCAAAGCTACACAGAGAAACCCTGTCTCGAAAAACCAAAAAAAAAAAAACTTATAGTTTTACTATTAGTGCCATTCAGTTATAGAGGTTTTGAATAGTATTTATAACTTTTCATCACAAAATGAATGACATTAAACTCTAATAGAATTGATTTCATTTGTTAGTTTCTTCTATTCAGTCTTAAGGTATTTAACAGTACTTGAAGTAAGATGTCTCATTAGATACCCAGTTAAATGAAAACTAATTCATGACTGTTTTCTATAGCACTTCACATTAATCAAACTTCTTTGATTTGTATAGAGGTTATCTATTATTGTATGATACTGTTGACTCTAATTAATTAATTAATGTCATTTGTTAATAGTCTCTTCACTCTCACCTAGAAGATAATGCCTAGTAAAATAAAGTATGTCACTACTTGCTACCAATGAAACTAGGTTGTTCTAGGGTATGAGGAGGTTAACCAATATGTTTGATGTATTATATACACGTGTAAAGGCTTTCCTAGGAATATGGCAATTTGTTTTTAAAGCAGCTCATTCTTTGTTTCGTCATTACAAAAGCCATTGAATCAAGGCTAGTTCTGAAGCAGCAGTCACTACTTAGGATCCCAGAGCAGTGACTGAACACAGTTTAGTGTTACTCTTCAGTTTTACTAGTTGTCACCAGTGAATCAAAAATTATTAAGTTGATTTTAAAATGATGTGATCCTTGTAAGAGTCAAATCAATAAATCCTGCTGGCAGCCGTAAATATTTGTCTCCCTTTTCCTGATAATCTGATTCCTTAACATTATAGGTAATTATAATTTTTTAAAACTATGTAGCTATATATAATTACTCCTATTTTTCCTAAAAATCATGTGTTGAAGGCAAACAGCAACTGACAGATAAAAGTTAGAAATTAAGATGTTAATTGGTAGGCTCTGGATTGAGAGTGTAAAAAGACCAGCAAAAATAAGTGCAGGTGGTCACATTAAAACCACAAAACTATACATATGCTGTGATTACAACTTTGTATTTAATGATTTGAAGGAAACACTACTCTGTGTGTCACTTGGGTTTTAGCTTTTATATATATTGGTTTTAGTTTCTGAGCTTTAATCTTAGTTTTTGTTAAGAAGTTCTTTGATTCCTTTTCTGACATGTTTTATATGAGCACATGCATGTGGACTAGAAGGGATCAGTCGATATTACATGTGAGATCACCAAAAATAAGTCCTGAAGGAAAAAGGACTAAAAAAGAGAAATAGTTGTTCTTCATGGATGCCAGTAAATTATTTTAAAAATGTCAATCTACAAAAATATGCTTACCATAACATCTTTTCTTAGTTATAGTTTTTATTGTATCTGATTACTGGTCCTTCTAGAAACGGGCTTCTGGCTAACAAGAATCACTGCCCATCTTCAGAGCTCATTGTATAATGCTGTATACTGAAGCACCATCCAGACAGCTTGGTGTTTTACACACACACACACACACACACACACACACACACACACACACACACTTTTTTTTTTTTTTTTTTTAACTGATTCTGAAGAGCATACAGTTGAGAACAGAAGACTCAACAAGTGAAGACCATCTGGTAAGCTCCAGGTGAACAAGTCACACCGTAGACATTCACGGTGAACAAAAAACATGCTGAGTGGGCGTCTTCACCAAAACATCATTTGGGTCAGGTTAGCTAAGCAGCTGGCCCACGCAGAAAAGAAAGAAAGTTAACCCCTGGGTACTCATTTGAAGGGGGTGGATTTGAAAACGTGAGGAGACTAAAGAATACTTGCAGTTTGGGGTAAGTTAGTACTGGAATCAAAATTTTTAGTAGAAGTAGGTGGGTGGTCCTCAGATGTTATCTAATGACTTTCTCAGCTTTTAGATTGGTGGAAGCCAGTGACCTGCTAAGTTATTAGATTCCAAAAGGTTTTTGTTAGTCAAAAGATGTTAGTTCAGACATAGAGGTAGGCAAGGAATGGCTCTTCTGGAGGGCCAGAATTAGCCCAAGATAAGGTAATTAACCTCTGAACCTGCAACATTCCCGGTTTTGCCACAGTACTGGAATTCTAATTCATCAACCAGTCTCTTTCCAGGAGTTTTTGTTCACAGTGGGTAGGTGATAGATGGCTGGATGAGTGGGCTGGTATGGACAGGAATCTGAAGTGTGAGGCCCCCATGGTGAGACGGGTCAATGCACGCATAGCTAAGGCATCAGCTAAGAAAATAGGGGAGATACTGTAAATTCAGATATTTTGCATAAAAGAAACCTGCAGGATTTTGTTTTAAAAAGTTTTAAACCTGGCATGCCGCACACCTGGAATCCCAGTAATCCCAGCATTTAGTAGTCAGAAGGACCAGGGGTTCAAGACCAGATACTCCAAGAATTAAAGGCTAGCCTAAGACACTTAGCTAGACTCTGTCTGGGGAGAGGGGCAAAGGTTGGAAAGGAAGCACTGGATGTGAGACAAGGAAGAGGAGCAACTACTAGGTAATAGCCAGAGGCATTTTTAAGTCTTTGAAACTCATTGTTAACAATGGTGTTGAAGGAAAACTGTCAATGGGCCATCTATGACAAGATCTGAGGGGGATTCTAATATAAGCATATTGTTACACTGTAAATATTTATTAGGATGCCCATGCATCCTAGAATTAGGAAGCAGTTAGGAGCAGAGGTTAACTTTTTCAGTCCTTTGTGCTTGGAACAAAGGAAAAAGTGGTCAGAAATCAAGGGACACTTAGGCTAATGAGAGAGAACAGGGCAGCGGTATAACTTGAGGTTACTGAGCAGAGAGCAGCAGAGGTATAGCTCTTGTATCCTGTAAAGAGAAGTATTGCACAACAGGAAAAATGGAAGCCAGGTTGTAATAAGAAAGGGAGAGTGTTTGCAGAAAAACATGTTCGGAGAGTAGTTGAGAAAGAAAAGGGCAGGGGCCAGTGGCAGGGGGAAGAGGAGAGCAGCATGAGATACTGCTGAATCTGTTTCTGCTTAGACATGCCAGGAGGGAGGAACTGCAGTGAGGGATGTGCGTGAGGGGGCGGGGCCTCATGGGACGAAAGGTACCTTGGAGAAACAGGAGAGCAGAGTCCTAGTGGAAGCAGGTGGCCTGGTGTGAAGGGAGGATCCTGTGGAACAAGGCTGCTTGGAGCCTGGGTGGCTGTACCTTTGTCTCACGTGAGCCTGAGTGAAAAGGAAGCATTAGCTTGCAGCAGATGGGACCCTTTTCTGAGAGCTCTGAAGGACTGACAGCTCTGGGGAAGGACTAGGGGTGGGCTTTAGAGGAAGCAGGCAATGGATTTAGGGAGCTCTGGACTGGTTCCTTCTTAGTTCAGTTCTTGGTCTGGCTCTGGATTTCAGAGGTGGGAAATGTGGAAGTGTAAATACACTAAGGTTAAATTTTACTCTGAGTCTAAATTTAACTTATATATTGTATTTGTTCCTATTGGGCCCACTTCCTCATACCATGCTATTTAAATTTTTGTTTTGTTGGTCAGTCCCCAGTTATAAATGCCATTGTTTACATTGACCTTGCCTAAAACCCCTCCCCAGCTTAACTGCCTAGGGGCAACAGCTTTTTGTCTCTTCTCCACGTCTAAAGAACTTTCAGTATAGTTTCATACTTGAACCTCATATCAGGGGAGAAAGACCATAAGGTTACCTAGCTACTAATGGCAGAAATATCCTTCAGACTCAGGCCTGGTGGCTATCTGTCAGCCCTGTGCTGCCTCTTCTGTGGATATAAACACCCTATTGGCCCAAAAGAGCAGTACTTGGTAATCTTCAATCCAGTTTTCCAAATTGTGAAAACCCACATGACAGTAACAGTTCAGTGAACACTGTATAAAGTAGGTGAGTCAGGGCCAAAATGGAGAGTAAAGCTTCGTGAGCAGGAGGCTTGTAGTGTCATTGGGAAATTTAAAAGGCAAAAGCAGAGTTTCTGGGTGGAGGGAGTTAGATATAGGAATTGTTCTAACTGATAACAGACAGAGAAGTAGGACTACCAAAAGCGGAGCCAAAGGCTTAAGGTCACCATAAACAAGGTAGGATCCCAAAGCAGCCAAAAGGTCAGAGACAGGACTTAGGATGTCAGGAATGTTGGGAGGAAAGGGCAGTGGAAAGAAAGTGGCATTCCAGAGAAGTCCAGCTAGCATACAGGAGAGAAACTGGGGAAAAGCTTCCCTGTGGCAGGACTAAGGAGCATGTCACTGGTTCCCAGGAGAGCCTTCAGTAGCGATTGTTGGCAGGTGGCTTATAAGCAACTATAGAAAGATCACAAGGTGCTTGTTTGACCTCACTCAAAAAGGCATGCCATATTAACCCTATTTATGTTCCTCCCAACCTTCTTGAGGGATAGGCCTGACAGGGAAATCTAGGCACATCCTTATGTTACTTGCTAGCTATAGTATATTGTAGATTTCAGTGAGGCAAGATTTCACTTGACAGGTACTTGAAATCCTATGAGTGAGATGGAGAAATGGAGACTGGAACATGGGTTAGAGAATTGTTATGTCTAGAGACAGGTTCCTTGTATGTGCACAAGATCCTGTCTTTATGAGTAGTTTGAACGTAGATATAAATGGGCTTGTTTTTCAAGTTTGTACCTTTGGAAGGATAACTAAGATCCTGGTTGATAGATTCAAGGTTGAAAAAGATCTCAATGAGTCAGGAGCAGGAAACAAGCTAACCTTATAATATTTGTTTGCATATTTTCTTTTTACTCAATTAATGGGGGAGACCTGATGAATTTTGAAGTACATTATAAGATTTGGGGGGGGGGGCTTTGAGAAAGTTAGTTGTGTAGAATGGATGATCACTTTCAAGTAGTTGTCAAAGTGGCAGTGATAGTACAAGCTTAGGGCCATGGAAGAGAAACGGTCTTGTCATTGGACGATGACAATACTTCCTGAGAAATGTGTCTTTTGGTGATTTGATGAATACCATAGAACGTGCTCACATGAACAAAGACAGCATCACTAGGCAATATAATCCTAAGGAAATTCTATCATATGTGGTCCATTCATCATTACTGAAACATCCTTGTATGGCCCATGACTGCATTTAGAGCAAGTAATAAGTATTGTATGTGGGACTGGAGAGACGACTCAGATGTTAAGAGCACTGACTGTTCTTCCAGAGGTCCTGAGTTCAATTCCCAGCAACCACATGGTGGCTCACAACCATCTGTAATGAGATCCGGTGCCCTCTTCCGAGCTGCAGGGATACATACAGGCACAATGCTGTACGCATAATAAATAAATCTTTTTTAAAAAGTATTGTATGTTACATCTTATATTCATGTGATTGTGGCACAATCATACTTTTGATGGGAAGGGTAGTTAAAGTGGGCAGGGGGATGTTTGTCTAGTATACAGAAGAGAAGACACAAGTTTGTGGCTATTATCTTAAAATCATAGAAAGCTGTCATGTGAAAAACACCATGGGCAGGTAGATTTAGCAGCAAACTTTAATGGTCAGCCTCACTTCACCCCACCCAGGATCAGCCTCTCAGCATACCACCAGTTGCCCCAAACTAAAGGGTGCCTGTTAGAGCTGGGATCCTCTGGAATGTGGAAGGGCAAGCTAAGGGAGGGGACACTAATGTTTATGTGCTTTGGTTTTTTCGGCTTCTGTTTTCCTTCAGAATTGGGCGGAGCTCTCCTGCTAGTGCACATACCATTTCCTATCTCCTGCCAAGATCTGAGGCCCATGAGTTTCTCTGTCACTGGATCTGCCAGGGAAACTCAGCTATCTTCTGTTTCTTAGAATAATTCTTTCCTTGTTTTATGTCGTGTTTGGCTAGCCCTCTGTAGAAGGTGCCTCCCACACCATTCTTAGCACTATCTGAAAGGACTGTGAACAGCGAATGAATTGAGCCAGAGAAAGGGGATTTGGAAACACCTGGCTGCTGAGAACAAGTGATTGCAGGTGTGAGGTCCAACCCACAGACATAAGAAGGTCCTGCAGGCCATATGGTAATAACATACCAATGATGGAGCTTGGGCTAACTCCAGGTGAATGAGCCCGTCTCTGTGCCACCTGGGCAGAGGGCAAACTTCTATTGTTTATCGCCGTCATTTTTTTTTTTTTTTTTTGAAGAGAAGACTTAAAGTCTGAATCACAATGTACATGGAAAAAACAAAGGCCTATTCTAAACACATAAGGCAAATTCTACTCTACTCATGCAAATCTTATTTGAGTTTGTTTTTAGGCTCTAAATAAAAAACAAAAACAAAATCAGAAACTGGCTACACTTTCCTGAGATGCTTACAACATTTGAAACCCCAAAGTTTCCCATTTTTTTCCAGGGGTTCTTCTTCCCAACCCTCTCCTTTTCAGTTTCCTAAGAGACAGACAATACCCATGATCATTTAGGCTATCACCAGCTCTAAGTTCCTAAAACTCTGGAAAACCCTGAGTAAAGTGTGTATTTCAGCCAGTGACCTTGATCAACTTTGTATAGGAAAACAACCCCCCAAAAAGTGATTAATTGGAGCAGTTTCAAGTCTCAGTATTCAAACTCTAAGGAAGGGAGTTGAAGGGTAGTTATTACTTTAACTATGTAGTTACATATTATGAAGCTGTATGAGTCTATTATAAAGCCGATTCATCCTAAGGAAAGTTGCACTACACCCCTGTGTGATGATGGATACAAAGGGTGTCAGAAAGAAAGGAAAATGAGAGTCAGCCACAGCTTCATAGGCTGGAGACAATACCTTTTGAAGAGAAGTCTGTCATAAGGCCCAGGACAGGGGGAATAAGGAGAAAATGAGAGTCCTGCCGCAGAGCTATAGGACGCCATCACCAAGGTGTTGTGTGGTCATTTTAATAAGCCTGACCTGAGATACTTGGAACCCAAGGAAGAATTCCCTCTGAATATTCAAAGTTGTGGCTGAAGCAGGGCTCAGCACTGGGCTTACTGGGAGTGCTCAGACCCCTGGACTTGGGCCTAGAGAAGCTCTAGAAAACTTGGGATGTATGACTGTGAAGTCTTCAGCTACATGAGATACAAATGCCAGGATGTTTTGAGACTAGAAAGTTAGGCTTGAATGACCCTACATTGCAAGGAAAAGGTTAAAATAAGGGCCACTCGGGGCGTGGGGGGCATAAAAAACCGGGGGCGGGGGGGAGGACGGACGGACACGTGAACTCAGTGGGTGTAGGAAAGCAACTGAGTTTATTAAGGTAGTGTGCACTTCAGTTCAGAAGATCCTTGTGGCCCCTCTGCAGCAGAGAGAGGGCCCTGTTGGTTTTGGTCAGGCAGTAGTACCAACGCTGATTCAGTCTAGGGGCCTTGAAATGATACAGTCTAGGGGTCTTGATCAGATTCACTTTCTCTGCCAGTTAAAGAATTAAAAAGCAGGAAGAAAATCTGAAGTTCAACAGGAGGCAGCAGAGAAATCTTAAGGACCGCAGACAAAATCAGCAGTTGAAGAAAGGTGATTTTTATGGGGGGTGAGGAAGCACACATGTGCAGCAGACACTCAGAGAAAACGACCCTCTGCAGAGTGGAGGGGCACTTGGAAAACCTAAACATCCAGTCTCTTTTCAGGGCTGGGGTTCTTAAAGCCTCTGAAGAGTTTTCCTCTCGTCATCTATGGTTGGTCAGTTTGAAGAAAGCTAGGCTGGGTTGATTGGCCCAGAACATGTGTTATATGTCCTTGAACTTGTTGAGACAGTCCATCAATAGCAGGCCTGCTGGTGGGAGACAAAAGCCTACAAGGCCTTTGTTTTAAGCTGCCAAGCTTTTGTCTCAAGTCAAGAGGGTGAGGAAGAAGCTGGCCATCTTGGAAATTTGCCACCTTTATTACCTAGCCGTGGCCCCTCTCCCTGTCTGTCTCATTCCTAGTGTCTCATTACCACATAGTGCTGGCCTCCATGAGAAACATGCACGTCAGTCAACATCCAGCCTTCCTCAGCCAGGGTCCAGGAGAGAGTGAACCCCTACCTCCCTAAGGCAGCTACGCTGAACTTCTTACCATGTACCCAAAGGCCACAGGTGCCCAGCTTGTTTTGTGTGCCTATAGTTCATGTGGTAAGCCTAAGGTGAGGTAGGCTGATAGTCTGGTGGGGGATGTTGGCCACCAGTGTATAATCAGCAAACATCTCTGCACTTCCCGAGGTTCAGGCTGAAGGAGGTGGTGGAAAACAGCTATAATAATGACCACTTGGAATTGAGTTGGCAAACAAAATCTCACCTCCACTGCTCCAACTAGATTGCTCCATTCATTGAAACTCTGCCATCTCCCACCCCCACCCCACCCCCCGAGGATTAAAGCTGTTAATAAGCCAAAGTCTTTGCAAAACTTTTAACATTTGGCTGATTTTATATTTATATATATTATATATATATATAATTTTTAATGTTGTCATTAAATTAATTTCTATGAAAAAATTTTGGTTTTGTTTTCCTATTTCACATGGAAATTATCCATGGAAAGAATTCAGTGGAGTTGAAAATAGTTGGCTTTTGACCACTTACTAGTGTGGTCATTTTTGCACAGCATTTATTGAATGAGCAAGCGAGCTAGACTTAAGTTCTTCACATATACTGAAACTCAGTTGGTTTTTGCCCCAACACAGTATGTAAGGTCAGTGGTTCTGACCATGGCCCATAGTATGTAGATGACACACCAGAAGCACTTTGGTGGTTTGAATGAGAAGTGCCCCCCATAGTCTTTGATATTTGAACACTTGGTCATCAGTTGGTAGCCCTATTTGGGGAGGCTTAGAAGGTGTGACCTTTTGGGCAGACTAGAGGCCTTGAGAGTTTAAAGCCTTTCATCAGTTCTAATTGGCTGTCTCTGCTTTCTGCTTGTGGTTGAGGATGTGAGCTCTCAGCTTCCTGCTCCAGCAGCCAAACTGATGCTTGCTGTGTGCCTCCCACCAGGATGGATTCTTAGTCCTCTAGAACCCTAAGCCAAAAGAAACTTCTTCCATAAGTTGCTTTTTGGCATGGCGTTTCATTGCAACAGAAAAGTAAGCAATATAAGCACAAAGTAGGTAAGTTAGACTTGCTGTACAAGCCAGCTCTTGAATACTGATACAAACCTCTTAAGGGACATCTAGGAAAATGGTGGCCAATCAAGGGGTATGCGGCAAAATAGTTAGTTCCACTGTGTTTTGTAAAGGCCTTGTGATATTGCATGGGGATGTAAGCATCTAGAAGGAGAAGGTGCCATGGATTTTCATAGAGAAGCTCACAGCTTAGTTGGAGAGACCAACTGCTGTACCTAGAAACAGTGGAATGCCTGAGACAACGCCTAGGTTGAGTAGAAGGTGAGCTGAAGGAAAGGAGGGAGTTCTGAAAGGAGACTTGAGATAGAATCTTGGGTAGAGAGGGCCAAGACTGGGGGGTCCATGCAAGTGAGAGTATCCCCAGGGACGTTGAGTGGAAGGAAGGTAGAATGCACAGGGTCCATCCATACTTAGAGAAGAAGCCACCTTCACCTGTAGGTGAAATCTGGAAGCTCAGCATAGAAAAGGCCTGGGGACTTGAGGAACCAGTAAAGTGAAAAATCATGCCAGCAATGTCTGAAAGGCCACTGGAGCCAACATAAGCCATTCTCACAGCATGATCACAACCCATGGTGCTGAGACAAATACTGTCTAACAGAAGGCACTGGGCACTCCTGTGGAGCATCAACATTAAGTCAGGCAGCAGAGTTCACTCTGAGGCTTTCATTTAGTGCCAAAGCCCAAGGTAAGACCATGAAGTGACTGCTAGTAGAAGGGAACATCAAACTGAGCTCCAGGAATGTCAGCATCAGAGGAGGGGTAGAGAGAAACAACTCATACAGAAGCATGGAGTAAGAAGGTATCACCAGAGTAGGCAAAATGACAGTGAAGATCTGATTCAAAGAAGAAGACATTGGAAATTGGACACAGAGGGAAACTTGATTGTTAGTTATTTGCGCTGTTACCCTGCAAGAAAACGTCACAGAACACGACAGAATCCGCTAATAGAGTTTATTGGAGGACAGGGATAGTGAGTGCCCGTACAGGGAGACACGTGTGTATAGAAGGAGAGAAAGAGAAAGAGAGA
>CABHPP010092653.1:0-14106 GCA_902168425.1 Peromyscus attwateri | reverse complement strand
TGACCCAGGGATGAAAAAGATACTGACCTCTCTTTTTTCTTGGAGTTCATAGTCCACCCAGGGAGCCAGAAGTTGAGAAAGGAAAGGCAAGAAAGAGGGATGGACAGTTAGGGGAGGTGAATGTTCCCAGGGGAAGCCCCATATCCCTCAGGGAGGATAAAGGGGCAGACCTTGAGGAGATTTTGGAAAGCAACAGACAGGGCTTCTTGGAGGACATGCTATTTCAGCTGGCCCTGAGAGCTGAGGGAGACTTACATCAAGGTAGAGTCATAGTGGCATTCGAGACCCTTGCTACTCAAAGTGAGGTAAAGGGACCAGTCACACTCGCAGTATCGGTGAGCCTCTGAGGAATG
Source organism: Peromyscus attwateri (assembly GCA_902168425.1). Classification (NCBI taxonomy): domain Eukaryota; kingdom Metazoa; phylum Chordata; class Mammalia; order Rodentia; family Cricetidae; genus Peromyscus; species Peromyscus attwateri. Next base: position 13,753 of record CABHPP010092653.1, on the reverse strand, counting down.
CTGAGTCTCAGGCCCTGCTTCAGATTGCCCAATGGCACCTGCACCTGACCAGAGGCACAGAGCAGCTCAGGGATCCTAGAGAGGAGGTGGAAGAAGAGAGAGGAACTGGAAAAGACCATAAGTGCTGGAATGTCCTGAGTTAGGGGTGAAGAGTCTAGACCTGAAGGCAGACTCTAGGTCAAGCAGAAGTTTTGCTAAAGATTTTAGATTTTTTTTCCTAACTAAGGGCACTGGAAGGTGCTGTTTTATTTTTGTTTTCTTTTAGACAAGGTCTTGCTGTGTAACTCAGACTGTTGACCTTCTGGCTTTGGCCTCCCGTGTGCAGAGATCACAGGTGTCCACCACCCCTGGCTGTGATGGGGCCTGCAAGCATTCACCCTGACTGCTGCGAGGACCAGAACAGTGTGAACCAGCAGATGTCCTGGAGGCTGCTGTTGGAGGACAGGGGAAGAGGGTGGGATTTTGCCCAGGGTACCAGCAGGGTTATTTGGAAGTAGGTAGAGCTCAGAGTTCTCAGGTGATGGGTTGATGAGACAAGGTGATTCGAAGAGAGAGGCAAGAATGGTCCCGAGGTCTGGAGTGATGGAACTTGGTGCAAGCGTTTTCTGAGGTGGGATAGTTTAGCTGGGAGGAAAAGGGTCAGGTTGTTCATGCTGTGTTCACAGGCTGGGCAGATGTCTAAGGAGGGTGTGGAGTGGGAAGAGGAGATGTTCTTGGGCTGGTATGGTGGAAGAAGCTGATCACAGACACAGAGGAAAGAGCACTCCGCAGTGAGGGATGGACAGCTGAGCCAGTTGCTGGGGTGAGGCCAAGTGTGATGTGGACTGCACAGAGGAACACTGTGCAGAGTGGCCTGGTGTTGGCTGGGCTATGACTAAGGCCAGTTCTGGAGAGGTGGGGTGACAGCAGGTGGCAGTGCTGAGGAGTGAGTGGAGATGCCGAGCGTCAGGGAGTGGAGAAGGACCCGTGAGATGGGGAGACTCTAGTGTGTGGACCTATTGAAAGCAGAGAGCCAAGTGGTAGAAGGAGGCTGAGGTGGGGGAGGGAGGAGAAGAGGGAGAGAGAGATGAGAGAGAGGTGGAGAGAGAGATATCAAGGAGTCTGTTGTGCTTTGGCTATTGGAGTTGTGAGTTGTCAGGGAGAGAGCCTCAGGCAGGCCCAGATCAGACCCTGAACCATCCTCGGTGAACGCTGTGACTCATAATCAGAAAGCATCCCCTACTTCAGACACCATCTTTTGAAAAACTCTTTGAATTCAGCTCAGGAAGTTCCCAGCCTGTGACTTTTGTGTCCAGACTCCAAAGGCAGGGTCAGCTAGGCAAGGAAGGAGCTGGGCTTGCCCTAAAGATTCTGGGTAGGGATCTTGTATGGAGCTGGTCTTGGGGTCTGTTGTCTCTGGTCTCTTTGTGTCTGTCATGGTTTATTCTGTGGCTGTGGTTTGACTCTCTGGCTAGGAAATTTCCCCATTGTATGAAGTTAACTGCTTTCCAGGGATTTAAAACCACAGTGCTCACAGCACACTGATTTGTTCAGCACAGATGGAGAGTTCCAAGGCTGTTCTCATCCATCACTGCTGCTGCTCTTTGCTGGTTTGTCCATCCTGCCGGGGACTAAGCTCCTGGATGACCCTTTCTTGGTCTTTGGGGCCCTTGGCTCCTGACTTAGGGTGGTTGAGTTGTTGTGGACAGCCTGAGACCTCAAGGTTGAAGGAATGTGCTCTGGGCCTTGGTCTGAATCTTTACCTTTTTTTTTTTTTTTAGATTTATATACTTTTATTAAACATGTTTTGATGTTTTGTCTTCATGTATATCTCTGAGCTATGTGTATACAATGTCCGTACAGAGCAGAAGAGGGTGTCTGATCTCCTTGGAACTGGAGTTACAGATGGTTGTGAGCGGCCACGTGGGTGCTGGGCGTTGAACCTGGGTCCTCTGGAAGAGCAGTCTTAACCACTGAACCATCTCTCCGGTCTCTGTCTTATATCTAGGAGATCTTTTCTTGCCTCCCTGGTGTTGTTTCTGTTTCCAGGGTGGTATCAGACAGTCACATTTTTATTTTGAACTTGTTATTCTTTGACAATTCCACATGCACACGCACACTCCCCCATTACCTTCTCTTATCCTCACCCCTGCATGCCCCTTGAGCCTTTTTTCCTTTACAGCAAGTCCCTTCTTTCATGTGTTTTTTTGAGACAAGGTCTCTCACTGGCTGAGAGCTTGCCAAGTAAGCCAGGTTGGCCGGCCATTGAGCCCCAGGATATTTTATCTATCCAATAGCCCAGTAGCTTGTCTGTGGCTCTCCAGAGTTAAGGTTAAAAGTGCCCACTGCCACACCTGGCTTTAACTTTGTTTATTTATTTAGGTTTTTTTTTTTTTGTGTGTGTGTGTGTGTGTACACATGTGCCACATCTCAAGTATGGGGGTCAGAGAACAACTTGTAGGAGTTGATCCTCTCATTCTGCCATCTGGGTCCCGGAATTGAATTCAGGTCGTTAGGTTTGGCAGCAAGCGCCTTTTCCTGCTGAGCCATAGCTGTTGGCGCCACGCCTGGCTTTTTTAATGGGTTCTGGGGATTGAACTCAAGTCCTGATGCTACATGGCAACTCCTTTCCTCACTGAACCATCTCCCCAGCCCCTTGAATCAGTCTTCTGCCACCCAAGCAGGTGCCTGGAAAGAGAGGCGCTCCCCTGGTTCCCTTGGTCGGGTGACTCAGATGCAGAATACTCCTTTGGTTGATGAGCTTGGGTCAGGGATTGGTGATACATTTCCTTTATAGATAGGTGGAGTTCCAGACTGGTCCCTCTCTCCCACTGTGCAGCTTGTTTTCCTAGGGGATTTCCTACCCCCAATATGAAGCTGAGAAAAAGCTGAGCAGATGGGCTGAAACAGGAGCCCAGTTCCCAGCCAGAGCCCAAGCCGAGGACGGGCAGGGTAGGCTAGGAGTGGGGTGGGGGACTGGCTGCCTGGCTGTACAGTGGATTGCTGCCAGGGCTTTATTCTTCCAGTTTGATTTCCACATCCACAAGGACCGGTAGGCATTTAGCAGACCCCACAGTGTGCCTAGCTTTGTACGGGTCCCCATGGACCACCCAGAAGCATTGGTCCTTGACCCTCAAAGAGCCTCCACTGGGGACCTTAACTTAGCAGAGGAAGCCATATGGCTCAGCTTGTGACAAGCTCACAGACTAAAAGTGGCTTCTCACTGGGGAGGAGAGGCGAGGAGGAGCTGGAGATGAAGGAGATGAAGGCCCTGGGAAGCAAGGTTGGGCTGCCCCCTGGGGAAGGAATTAGGGCTGACCCTCAGGTTCTCTTGAAGAATGTCCTAGACATTGCGAATGTCCTAGAAGCATCTCCTAGACATTGATTTCTCCGGGGCTTGAACTGACTATGACCTGAACTGCCAGAGTTGTTTTTGGAGTCCCAAATAGGTTGGTCAGGTGGCCGGTGACCCTTCATTAGCTTTCCAAGTCCTCCTCATGCAAGTCTGAGACATTCCAGGTCAGATGTTCTCCTTTGTAGACGAAGGTGATGGAAGCTGGGGCTCCCCTGAGAGAGGTGCAGGCAGTTTGTTCCTATGTTGGTCCTTCAGGGTCTTAGCCCCAAGGCCACTAATCCCTTCTCTCACTCTCCCTCAGTGGTAGGGGAGGCAGCTGTACGAGCTTTGTAAGTGTGAAGGAAGTGGACATCGGAGGACCCTCTCGGCATCCCTTTGGGCTGAGGCTCCAGCTCACCTTTTTTCTGCACTCACTCTCTCCCTCCTCAACTCGTCACACTGACCCATGGCCAGTCCATCTCCCTTCTTTGTCCCTGGTGCCAGCCCCCAGTCCTTATTATTATTATTGTTGTTGTTGTTATTATTACCGAGCAATTCGCTGTCATATGAAGACATCACAATTGGTTTGCTTTTGTTCCAATTGAATTGTTTTTGGTTTGGGGTATACTAACAGCCAAAAACTCTGACTGCTGTAGTATAATTTTGTTTGGACTCGTATTTTTTTTCCCTCTTAGATTATTCAGGGAATAGAATCACGACATCCAAGAGCCGGTGAACATTTTGTTGTTTCTCTTTGAGTCCTGAGTCTCATTCTGTAGGCTAGTCTGGCCTTAAACTCACAACTGTCTGCCTCCCTTAGTCTCCTGAGTGCTGAGGTTACAGGCATGTGCCATCATACCTGGCCTGACTCTTTACCTTTATTTTATTATTATTTCTTTCTTTGGGGGCTTGTGCATGCTAGGTAAGTGGTCTACCTCTGAGCTACATCCCCAGCCCTGAATCTTTAACGTCATACAAAACCGACAGACTGTCAGTGGTTGCACCATTGTGCCCATCACCAGCAGTGCCGTTAGGTCCTGGCTGCTCTGTATTTTTGCCAATATTGACCACTGTCAATCTTGAGTGTTTTAGCCACCTCAGTGGGTGTGTATTGGCAGCTCACTGTGGTTTAATTTGTATATTTTTCTAATGACTGATGATGTTGAGTCCAATGGAGATCCACGTCTACTTACTTTGTGTGTGGTTTGATGTCAGGGCTCAGTTCACTGAACCTCATACAGGCATCCCAGTGTTCCAGCATCATCTGTTGAGAAGACTTCTTTCCCCCGTTGAATTGCTTGGATGTCTTGGTCAAAACATCTGTTGGCCATAGATGTGCACCCCTGTATTGTGGAGAGTCTCTACTGGCCATGGCACTTCTTTATCTGAGGAGCTGAAAGCACATGACGCCGCCTTCTTCCCTGTGCATATATCAGTCATTGATCGCGGGGCTCTTTCCTGAGAGCTTCCACGTGGCTTCAGAATCCAGCCAAGCTCTGTGGAAAGCCCCCATAATCATTTGGAGCTGTCATTGGAGAGGAATCACTTTAGGCACCTCTGCCAGAAATAGTCACAGGAGGCTGTGCTGTTTGTTGAAGGTCCTGAAGCTGCTTAGTAGCAAGCCTGTGGCATGCTCCAGAGCCCGTGTCCTAACTACTACCCCACACTCCCCTAACTGTTAGCCACACTTTTGCTGTTAGGGAGTCTTTTGAGCAAGCGCATAGGCTCCCTGACTCCGTCATGGGGCAGCAGATACCCGCAGGAACGGTGGGTGTGTATTGGCAGCTCATTGAGTAGCAATGATGTAATCCATGACACAGCAGGTGCTGTGACGTTGGTGATTGATGACAGTGACAGCTTGTGTGATGTTCTTATCTCTGAGAAACAGACCATCACTGCTTCTCTTTATGGAACCCAGAGCCACTAGCTTGTGGGAGCTTTGCCTATTTCCATTATCTTTGGACCCTTGATCTTCTGATGGGTAGCCCTAGAGAGGAGCCCTGCTTTTTAGAAGTCATTAATGGAGACTGTCTTGGGGTTTCTATAGCTGTGATAAAACACCACGGCCAAAAGCAACTTGGGGATGGAAGGATTTAGTTCAGCTTACAGGTCCACATCACAGTCTGCCGCCAAGGGAAGTCAGGGCAGAAACTCAAAACAGGACAGGAACCTGGAGGCAGGAGCTGATGCAGAGGCCATGGAGGGGTGCTGCTTATCAGCTTGCTCCTCATGGCTTGTCCAGCCTGCTTTCTTATAGCACCATGGACCACTAGCCTAGGGTTGGCGCTACCCACAATGGGCTGGGCCCTTCCACATCAATTATCAACAAGCGATTTGGTGGGTGCATTTTTGCAATTGAAGTTCTCTTTAAGAACAACTGCGTGGTCAAGGTGATATAAAAACTAGCCAGTACAGAGACTGTGTTACAGGCCTTGGCCAAGGTCTCCAGGCCTCCAGGACCCTGTACCCTCTCTGAGTAGGTGGGTCAAGACAGCAGGGCTCCCTGAATTGTCTCTCTGGGGACCTCTTTCCCCCTCCTTTGATTCTGCAGCCCAGCCCCCTTTCCACACCTTCACACTGGTCCCATGATCCCCCACTGGTGTGGATGCCGATCCAGTCCGTGTGACCTGGTCCCCAAGGGGCTTCTTCAAAGTGATCAGACCCATGAAGTGGTAAACTTCACAGTTTCTGGAGTCAGTGTGCCGGAGGTGAAGGGGCTTTGAGCTGGGTGAGTGTTCTGAGCCACGCCTTCCTCATTTGTGGAGTTGGGACAGGAAGAATTCCCACGTGGTGGGTCTCTGGAGCTTGTCATTGAAATTCTGTGCATTTATCATTCAGAACGCATGTATGTGGCTTGTGCTGCTTCAATGTCATTATTGTTCCTGCAAAACAATTTCTGAAGGGTGACACTTTGTTTCTAAGATAGCAGTGCTTTGGGCTAGGGCTAGGGTTAAGTTAGGGCTAGGGTTAAGTTAGGGCTAGGGTTAGAGCTAGGGCTAGGGTTAAGTTTAGGACTATTGTTAGGGCTGGGATTAGGAAAGGATGCACACCTCATTTCTTCTGTTGCTACCACGTTTTTTTCTGAGGACTTCTGGTCCTCCGCCTTGGTGGGCATCCACATTAGAGGGGCCTGATACTATGGGAGCCTCTGTCTCAGACATAAATTGTTACCTGTTAAGTGCAGATGCCCATGGGATGCTTGGAAGAGGATAAAAGTAAGGAACCAGCTCAGCCTACCTGGCAGGCCTGGAGGTGTGGTGTTCGGGAATCTTCTAACTGGACTCTTGAATTCTTATGAAAGCTACTGTGACTTAAGCAGGTGTTCTAGTCCGGGTGCTTCCTGTGGGCACAGGAAGGACCTTCAAGGGCATCCTCCTCTTACAGCTTGTGAACTGGGACTGTGTAGAGACTTGGATCACTCAGGACTATGTGGAGTTCCGAGGTTGGACTTGGAACATGCTTTCTGATCTGACAGTGCCTACTTAGATTTCTCCACCCTTGGTCTCTTTTCTGCAGCTGGTGTTGAAGTGAGCCTAACTTTCTGGGCAAATGCTGATGTTGTGGGGAACGTTGGAAGGCTGACGGCAGGGCATCAAGGGTCTGGGAGGCTGTGTGGGGTGCAGCCTGGGGTGCCGAACTCTGCATGAGCTATCTGTTGTCTGGGTGTTGTGTGCCTGGAGAAGGTGGATCAAGGCTCAGTTGCTGGCTTGCCTTACTCATATTTTGAGACCTTGATGGAGCATTGACATTCAGGTGTCTTGTGGCAATGTTTCCTGGGATGTTTGGTTCATTGACCGTGACAACAACTGCTAGTCTCTATAAAGACTGAAATATACTGCCTGTATGGTGTCCAGACCTTCACAAAACCCTTGCTAGCCCATGTCCTCCTTAAGCCTCACAGTGACCCAAAGGGCCTATGTCAGAGCTGAGGTTCTCAGAACACTGTTGATCTGCGTGTTATGCCTAGTTATCCTAGTTAATGCCTAGTTACCCTAGTTATGCCATGTCTGACCACTCATTCTGTCCCGGAACTGGTCCTCTGATCTCCCCTGTAGATAGTGCTTGGTCTCGTACAGAGTCTTAGTCCTGAACCTGGACTTTGGTTTTCAAAATTACTTTATTTACTTGTTTGCTTTTGTGTGTGTGTGTGTGTGTGTGTGTGTGTGTGTGTGTGTGTCCATCCCCGTGTGTGTATCCACGTCATGGTGTGTGTGTAAGGATTGGACAACAACCTGTGGGAGTTGGTTTGCTCCCACCATCATATGGCTTCCAGGAATACAACTCAGGTTGCCAGGCTTGGTAGCAAGCACCTTTATCTGCTGCGTCATCTCATTTCCCCCTGATCCGGAGTTTAATAACTAATGGTGCCACTCTGTGCAGATCAACAGTGTTCTGAGAACCTCAGCTCTGACACAGGCCCCTTGGGTCACTGTGAGGCTTAAGGAGGACACGGGCTGGCAGGGGCTTTGTGAAGGTCTGGACACCATACAGGCAGTATATTTCAGTCTTTATAGAGACTAGCAGTTGTTGTCACGGTCAATGAACCAAACATCTGTAGGGTGGCTTTAAGGACAAACCCATGCTTCTCTTTTAACTGCCATACGTGCTACCCTGAGGCCACTTGGCAGTGGGTACTACCATATTCTGTCCCTAGCCTGCTCCTACCCCTTGCACAAGTGTTACTACTGGTTCCTCAAGCCTAGTATCGGGTCTTTGGGAAGCAGTGGGTGGTGGCTTCTTTTCTTCTCGAAGCGTTGCCACTGGTGCAGTTCCGAGCACCAACAGCTGGATCCTATGTGTCCGCTTCCTGTTGTCTCCCACTACCCTGGCCCTGACCTCCTGCAGACTCTGCTCCTGGCTGAGTGTGGAGATGGAGTTTTGGGTGTTGGGGTGTCTGTTTGTTTCTAGAGCCTCTAACAATTACCACAAACTTGGTGGGTGGCTTAAAATAACAGCAACATATTCTCCCACGGCTCTTGGGGCCAGAAGTCTGAAATTAGGGTGTCAGCAGAGCCTTGCTCCCACCAAAGTCTGTGGGAGAAACCTTGCTTGTTCTTCAGGCTTTGTGGTAGCTCTGACGTTACTACTCGCCTCCCTCTGTCTCTGTGGTCCTGTGGCCTCTTGTCTCTCTGGGTGTCTCTGCTTTGTGCGTCTGGACACTTGTCATCTGATGTAAAGCCCTCTGGGGAGTTAGTCCAGGATGGTGATTGCATCTAGAGAGCTGTTTCAGCTCCATTGTGCTTCTTTGCCTTAGACTGTGTGACTGATAAACACCAGACATTTGTTTCCCACTGTGCTGGAGTACGGGAAATCCAAAATCAAGGTGCTGGTGAATTTGGCATCTGGTAAAAGCTTGCTTTCTGCTCCTAAGATGGCACCTTGTTGTTGTGTACCAAATGTGGCCCTTTTGTGTGTGACTGTGTTTGTCTGCATAGTTCCCTCCAGCCCTCTTAGGAGACACTGATTCAGTTTGTGGGTTCAAAACCCTCAAGAGCTAGTCGTCTCCTAAAGGCCTCACCTTCTAATGCCATTCCCTTGGGCCTTAAATTCTAACATATGAATTTGGAGGGATGTATATTCACACTATGGCATCTGTCATTCCCTAAGTTCCCATTCACAGACTTTGGACATGCACATGTCTTTTTTGTGGGGGTGGGTAGCATTTGACCCCTCACAGGGTCTGGGCTGCTCTACCTAGAGAGCTCCTGGTGGGAACATGGTAAGGTCCAGAGCCTGGTCAACACTTGTTCCACTTGTGTAGTTGGATATCAGCTGTGACTTTTATTTGCCTGCATAGGAGCAGAGTGTGGCAGGGTTGGGGGGACCTGGCCCTATGGCTCCTATGGTCAGGGATGGGTCTGTATACCTCTACCAGTTGCCATAGGACCCAGTATGCAGGGAGCCCGCAGTAGATGCTTGATAAATGCTCGCCTATAAATGATGGATGAAGCCTCTTGATTGATCCATATTAGAATGTGGTTGTGCCCCCAAACCCAGTATTTTTCAAGAGCATTTCCATTATGACTCATCTCTCTTGCAACTAAACAGCAACAACAAAACCCAGCTTCATAAACCACTTTTTAACAAATATATGCTTATTGAGAAACACTTAAGCAATGCTCTGTACAATAAGTACAAAGAGGTACATTGTTAAGATATTAATACTGCTTTAATGATCTTGCTATCCAGAAATATCCAGTATCACCACTTGCTAAGCATCCAGCCAGCTTGGCATCGCACACACGGATAGAGCCATGCATAAATGAGATCACCCTGTTTATGCTCCTTTGTAATAAAAAGAGTCCAATTTGATTTTCCTTGCAAAAACCCAAGTGGCTCAGAAGGAATTGCTGGAGTGTAGAGAAAGAGAGATTTCCTCTCTAGAAGAGATAGTATTTTTCATGCGTTCTCTAAAGATTTTGAGAAAGACCATAATACAAAAGAACCAATCCAGGCACAACGGTGCACACCTGCCATCCCAGAACTTGGGAGGTAGAGGCATTAGGATCTGCCATCCCAGATTATCCTTGGCCATATAGTGAGTTTGAGGCCAGCCTGGGCTACAGTGCCCTTGTCACAAAAACAAAAAGCCAGCAATGAACCAAGCCTTTGAGCATACGAATGATTAATCAACAATGAGCTATAGTGCCCCTCTGCATTGTGGCGGGCTCCCTGCTTTGGGATGTGAGAACTGGGTGATTTTGGAGGGAGAACAGTGCTGCCTGTGAACTTGGCCTCTAGGAGAGTGTTCTTTTGAGGGGAGTGGCTGTGGGTAGTGGGTTTGTCTTTGCAGCTGTGTGGAGGAAAGCCTTCCAGAGCCAGGAGCTCCATTACACGTGGCAAACATTGGGTTTGTGAGGGAATGGCATGGGATGAGTTGATTTGATTTGGCAGTGGGGCCGAGAAGTTTCTGAAATGTCAGATGTTAATACGATGGCTGTCTGGCTCTACATGGGAAGCCAGAAGTAGGGGGTGGATGGCTGGGTGGCGTCATCTGTTGTAGAGGAGGGATGTGCGAGAGAGGAACTGGGAAGGGGGAGGAGAAGAAGCAAGGTAGAGGAGGGAAGGAAAGTGGAAGGAGAGAGGCTGGTGGCTGTGGATGAGGAAGAAGGGGAGAGGAGGGAGGGGAGGTGAGTCTGGCCTGAAGCATCAGGAGCATGAGCTCCAGGACTAGACTGGATTTGCTTTCTGACAGGCTTTGGCAGCATGATGGCAACTTTCAGTACTAGTCAGAGGGATACACCTTCTAGACCTTTGCAACAGGACCTGCTGTGTTTCTGGAGCCCTTTCTTCCCAGGCGCAGGCCCCGGTAATGGCCTCCAAAGTGACTAGAATTGATCTTACCTTGGAGATGGCCCAGAGGGTCAGGGTGAGAATCAGGTCAGAGCATTCAAGGCCTTGTCCCCTGTAGATGTCCAGATGGAGCTCAGGAGTGTTCTTTGTCTCCTTGCTTGGTCAACAGACCTGGACTATGGGGGGAATAGGAGACAGCAGTTAGGGTGGATGTGGGGTGGATGTGGGGTGGATGTGGGGTGGATTTAGGGAGGGCCTCAGGTTTGGTGACTCCTGATTGAACTGGGAAGATGTGATGCAGCAAGATCTGAGAGTTTAACAGCTGTAAAAAGGGAAGAACCACAGAGATGGCCCTTTGAAATCAACCTAAGTTAGCTCTCATGGCCTTGATGGTCCAAATGCTGGGTGTAGAGGTAAGAGGGGGCTGCATAAGCTAAAAAACTTAGGAAATCCCTGGACAGTGACCCCCCCTCATTTTGCAAGAGGGTTTGATTCAAGGGTACCTGGGGGACTTTCAGGCTACTGAGATTCAAAGCCCCTCAAACACCAGTTTAGCAAAGCAGAAAGCAGGCCAGGAGCCCCCATTTGTTTTTTAGAACGTGGAAGGTGCTGGAAGTGCCTGGGGAGGGTTAGGGACCTGTCACAGGGAGCTCATAGGCACTCGAGGTTAGTGATGGTGGTAGAGGGGGGACCAGGAAGCCGGGCTTCTGTGCAGCAGTTCAGATGTTTAAACGTTCTTATTTGTGTATTTATTTTATTTATTTATGTGTGTGCATATACACTTGTGTGCATGTGTGTGGGCACACACATGCCACAGTGTGCACGAGAAAGTCAGAGGACAACTTTCAGGATTCAGTTTTCTCCTTCTACCATGCGGGTCCCAGGGAACAAACTCAAGTCGTCAGGCTTTGTAGCAGGCTTTTTTTTGAGACTGTCTAATGTAGCCCAGTGTGTTAGTCAGGGTTCTCTAGAGGAAAAGAACTGACAGAATCTATCAGTCTACCTCCTTTCTATGTATCTATACATCTATCTATGTATCTGTGTATCTATGTATCTATGCATCTATCTATGTATTTATCTATGTAACTATGTATGTATGTATGATCTATATGTGAATACATGTATGTATGTATGTATGTATGTATGTGTCTCTATCTATCTATCTATCTATCTATCTATCTATCTGTCTGTCTGTCTGTCTGTCTGTCTGTCTGTCCGTCCGTTCATCCATCTATCCATCTATCTATCTATCTATCTATCTATCTATCTATCTATCTATCTATCTATCTATCTATCATCTATCTATCTATCTATCTATCTATCTATCTATCTATCTATCTAGTAAATTTATTAGAGTGGCTGACAGACTCTGGTCCAGCTACTCCAACAGTGGCTGTCTACCAATAGAAGGTCCAAAAATTCAGTAGTTGTTTAGTTCACAAGGCTGAATGGCTCAGAGCGTCTTCAGTATACGCCAGAATCCTGAAGAAGCAGCCTCTAATGCCAGTGGACCTGCCAGCGACAGTGAGAACAAGCAGGCAGAGAGCAAGCTTCCTTCTTCCATGTCCTTTATATAGGCTGCCAGCAGAAGGGGCGGCCCAGATTAAAGGCGGGTCTTCCCATCTCAGAAGATCTGTATTAAAAGTGAGTCTTCCCACTTCAAATGTTTTAACCAAGGAAAAAAATCCCAGCAGCTTGGGTTTTAGTTAATTCTAGATGTAGTCAAGCTGACAACCAAGAATAGTCATCACACCCAGATTGGCCTCAAACTTGCTATGTAATTGAGGGTCACCTTGAACTTCTGATTCTTCTATCTCTGGCTTCTGAGTGCTGAGGTTACAGGTATGTGCCACCACGTCTGGCCTGGCATTTCAGTTTTGAGGAGCAGTGAGTGGTTATCAGAGACAATTCCAGAATGCCACAGTTCCTCCTCCACAGAGTCAGACTGGCCCTGAGCCTGCCAGATCTCTGTCAGTTTCTTCTGGCTGCTCTAACAAGTGGTCTCCAACTCAGGGTCTGAAGACAGCAAGCTTCATCACGTCCTGTTTCTGAAATGGGCGTCCTTGGGTACCGGAGATTGTATTCCCTCTGGTGGTTCTGGGAGAACCCATTTCCTAGCTCCATCCAACTTCTAGAAGGCCACTCATGTGGCCTTGGCATCTGGTCCCATGCCTTTGTCTTAAGACCCAGTGACTCTGGGCCAGTTCCTTTTCATGCTGCCATAGTGTTGGTTTCCTCTGCCCATAATGATGTTGGGCCTACCTGGGTCATCTTGATTCCTGTCCCGTGTCAGGGTCAGCCACAGGCAGCCTTGGTTTTATCTGTAACTGCAGCACTCGTGGCTGGGTAAGCTCAGACATCTACAGTTCTGGGGATCAGGATGAGGGAGGTCATCTCTGTGGGGCACACATGTCATCTTTACAGTTCAGTGACGGGGGCCTGGCCTTGTCCAGGCCTTGTGCCTCCTCCAGTGTAAGACAGGGAACCACACCAGCTTAGGGCTCTGAAAGATTCTGTGGCTGATGACCGAGGCTCCTCCGTCCAGGTCTCACTGTGTTGTGAACCTGTAACTGGTGAGATCTCACATGCCTTACCCTGATTATACAGCCCTGAGGTTAGAGGTTTGTTGAATGTTTCCCTGCATTTTTCTAGAGAAAAGAAAGCCACACAATATACCTGTTGTCAATTTAGAGTTAAGACATGACCTTGATTTAAAAATAGCCCCCCCTTTTTTTTCAAGAAAGGGTTTCTTTAGTTCTTGCTATCCTGGAACTCACTTTGTAGACCAGGCTGGCCTTGAACTCAGAGATCTGCCTGCCTCTGCCTCCCGAGTGCTGGAATTAAAGGTGTGTGCCACCACTACCTGGCCAAAAATGATTTTTGAAGATTTATTTTAATTCATATGTATGAATGCTTTGCCTGCACATATGCCTACATACCATGTGCATTCTTGGTGCTTGAAGAAGTCACAAGAGGGCATTGGATGGATCCCCTGAAACCTGAGTTACAGATGGTTGTGAGCTACTGTGTGGGTGCTGGGAATTGAACGCAAGTCCTCAGCAAAAGCAGCCAGTGCTCTTAACCACTGAGACACTTTTCAGTCTCATGATGGCTTTGTGATCTTCAGTTAGCAAACTTTCAGGTCTT